>JAAEAF010009060.1:0-24421 GCA_011037195.1 Triatoma infestans
AACGATACTACTGGTACCTAAAACTCGTAATATCAAATTTGTCTGAAATGATACTGGTACCTAAAACTCGTAATATCAAATTTGTCAGTAACGATACTACTGGTACCTAAACTCGTAATATCAAATTTGTCAGTAACGATACTACTAGTACCTAAACTCGTAATATCAAATTTGCCAGTAACGATACTACTGGTACCTAAACTCGTAATATCAAATTTGCCAGTAACGATACTACTGGTACCTAAACTCGTAATATCAAATTTGTCAGTAACGATACTACTGGTACCTAAACTCGTAATATCAAATTTGTCAGTAACGATACTGGTACCTAAACTCGTAATATCAAATTTGAACAGTGTAATTTTTCTTTTTTGATATATTTGCTTTAAAAAAATAATTTTTTTTTTCTTACTCAGGGGGACCTTAAAATAGTTATCTTCGGTAAAAACTGAATTTCAAAAATTTGATACGATCTTAATTTCAGAATGTTAAGATTTTCGTTAAAACTTATTCTGAAAAATATCTGCCACTGTAGTTTAGATTATAAAAATTGAAATGAAATTAAATAATAATTGGAAGAATAAATTAATAAAGTTCTAAGTTATGGGAATTCCCAAGTTATAAACTGGAAATAATCTATGGCTTATTTTTAATGATTTTATATAAACAAAACATATAAATGCCAATAAATCTATTCTTAATGTTTTAACAATTTACAAAAAGTAACTTTATTTCATTAAAAGAATGTTTTTTTTCCTTTTTTCTTTTAAAATAGAATCAAAAACTAGATTTCATTTATTTTAAAGCCGATCTAATAATAATTAATGGAACTTGTATAGTTTCAAAAAGGTCAGGCATGAAAACTTGTTATCTGCGCTAAGTACCGTGACTTTAAGAGAAAGTTCTTAGTTTTGTATCTAATATATCTTCCTTTCAAAGGTCCCCTCATTGTGGCTTGCTTACTTATGTATGTATATTACTGTATTTATAAAATGTTTGTATATAAAACCGCTGCAACACGGGAAATTGTTTTTAACGAGCGGATGGATTTGTTTTTTAGGGCGGCAAAATTTTTAGAAATGTTAATTTATGTATAACTAATTTAGTAACAAAATCCGGTGTACAACATTAAGGCGAACTTTTCTTACTGTAATTCTTACAACTTCTAAATGGTAGAGTTTCTTAATCAATATTTTTTGTAAATAATGTGGTGAATTCAACAAAAAAAAATCTGGTGTGAAATACTCACACAACTTTCTCTTACTCCAGTTCTCAAGAGTAGAAGTGATAAATTTTATAGTTTGTGTACCAAATGTAATGAAATCCGTCGAAAGCGGGAAAAACTGCTCTGTTAAGTAAAGGCGCACATCCGGTTTACTAATTGTCATGAAACTCGGAAGTTCAGCCACCGATGTAGTTTTTTGTACTCAGGGAACCTCAAAACGGATATTTCCGGTGAAAACCCAATATCGAACCCCACGCTCCCCCATAAGTGGCCTTAAATGAATTTGCCCAGAGAAATGTTTCAAATAATAGTTGTAGCTCTTTGTATGTGTAGATGATATACCAAGTTTGAAGAAAATCGTTGGAGGCATTTTTGAGAAAATTGCAAAAACGTAAAAAAACCACTAAGTAAAGTGGTACTTCCGGTTGAGGAATTTTGACAGGTGACCCACTGTCAGATGCATGGTGATACCTAGACGGAATATCAAGTTTCACTTTCTCTCGGTGTTTTCGGGGTCATTTAGCTAGCTGTTCACAGACATACATAGACCACCAGACACACAGACCATTTGGCTAAAAACACTTTTTTGGATCAGGGACCTCAAAACGGACATTTCCGGTAAACTCGATATCTAAATTTGAAACCACGATTACATACTTCCTCTTACTAGGAGTAAGAGAAAGTAAAAAAAATGCCCGTTTTCTTAACTAAAGAACTTCCATGGATTTTAAAACCCATCTACATAAGTCTGATGTTTACAAACACGATATTATATTAATCTTCAAATAGACAGTTCATTTGTGGGCTTTAGTACTTCTAAGTCTCAGTATTGGAAAAAAAACAGTGTAGTACAGCTGGTGAAGATACGCGGACTCTATGTGAAATCGAAGGGAAAGATATCCTAGATCAGCGTAGTGTCCAGCGTTGGTTTCAAAAATTTAATAGTAGCTATATAACTTAGAAGAAAGATTCATGGCGGTCATTATGTGATGAAGCTATACGGGAAGCTGTCGAGTCAAATTCAACTTTAAGTATACTCGTGCACATATCGTACGTACAGCAGAACTGGCAGTGCCTCAAGATGTAGAATAGAGCTACCTACATGAGGATGGATCTCAACAGGCCGCAGG
This sequence comes from Triatoma infestans, assembly GCA_011037195.1. Classification (NCBI taxonomy): domain Eukaryota; kingdom Metazoa; phylum Arthropoda; class Insecta; order Hemiptera; family Reduviidae; genus Triatoma; species Triatoma infestans. The sequence goes on from JAAEAF010009060.1 coordinate 2,356, forward strand.
GAAAATGAATACTTGCCGATTTCTCTTTAAAAAAAAAAAAAAAAAAACATCATTCATGCGCTTCTTCATGTGATGAGAAGTGGTATAACTGGCGAAGATATTCAATGGTTGAATCGCAATTAAACGGCATTTCCGGTTGATGCAAGACGGCATTGGAGAAAAAAGTCGTTGTTGTGCGTTTTCGTTGAACTATGAATGAATAATTCATCACAAATTTTGTTACTGATGGACTTTCCATGAATTCCCCAACCTTTACCGCCCAACAACTAGATAGATAGAATTTAAGGAGGACTTTTGTAGGAGGGTTAGGTTATGTTTTTCTCTAAAGTGCTATTTTAGTTTATTATACAATTCTATCATCTAAATTAATATTAATTAGAATTAAATATGTTGTGGAAATTTTCTGTGTTTGAAGAAAATCCGTTGACCGGAAGTGCTACTTTACTGAATGTATTTTTTGATTTTCAGTTTTTTTGAGTTTTTCTCGAAAACAGCTCCAACGATTTTCTTTAAACTTGGAATGGTAACTACATACATAAACTGCTATAACATTTATTTGAAACATTTTTCCAATAATAATTCAATTAAGAAGGGTTTACTTGGTGGGGTGGGAATACGGTTTCCTCTAAAATACTATTTCAGTTATTACACATTTCTATTCTATAAAAATTCTGACAATAATATTAATTAAAATTAAACATGTTGTCGAAATCCTGGTTTGAAGAAAATTTTGTAATGACCGGAAGTGCGCTTTGCTAAAAGTAGTTTTCAGTTTTCTGCTATTTTCTCTAAAACGGCTCTAATAATTTTCTTTAAACTTGATATATCAACTACATATACAAAGAGCTACAACTTTTATTTGAAAAGTTTCTCCGGGAAAATTAATTTAAAGGCCATTTTAGAAAAGGGTGAGGTTATGGTTCCCCCTTCAACAATGTGCTATATAATTCTGTCAACTAAATAATATTAATTAGAATTATATAAGTTGCCAAAATTCCCAGTTTGAAGAAAATCGATGGACCGGAAGTGCGACTTTATTGATGAATAGGTTTTTCACTTTTTGTAATTTTCTCCATAAAAATGCCGACGGTTTTAAACACTAATAAGAATTGTAAGTGTGAAGAAAATTTGCCATTTCGTAGTAACAGAAAGTCGTGTGAGTGTTTCACACTAGATTGTTTTATGTTGTTGCGTGAAACTAGATCTTGATCGAATTAGCTCATGCGTAGATTTCCATAGTTATCGCGGAATCTCTCTTTTAAACATGGCGTATAAAGTATTTTCGGCCTTTTTGAAGAATAGGCTGAATAAATGGGCGGAGAAAATAATTGTGGAATACCAGAGCGGGTTTAGGCAAGGTAGGTCTACCACGGACCATATCTCTTCCATGAGAATGATGATGGAAAAAAACATATGAATATGTCGTTACTCTCCATCATCTATCAGTCCAACAGGCTTATGACAGTCTGAAGAGAAATGAGCTGCTGCTGTGTATGAAACAGTTTGGCATCCCAGCGAAATTGATCCGGCTCACCGGAATGTCATTATCCGGCACAAAAGGATGTGTGAAGGTACAAGGTAATAGCTCGGAACCGTTCCTCTCCCCACTCTCCTCCTTACTCCTCGGACCCACTCTCCCCCTTACTTTTTAATTTAGCTCTAGAAAAGGCAGTAAGAGCCATACGGACAAACCCCAATGGCACAATCTATAATAGATTAAGTCAACATTTGGCATACGCAGACGATGTCCGTCTTGACAGGGAAAACCAAAGCAGCGCTGGCGGGCTCTTTCCAAGAATTTCGAAGCGGCTTCGAAGAAACTGGGCCTAACAATAAATCAGGCAAAGACGAAGTTTATAGTGTGTTCGCGAAAAAACCTGGATAGTTATGAAGCGCCTATATGCGCACCTTACAAGTTTGAGAGGGTGTCATTTTTCAAATATCTGGGAGCCGTTTTAACTGAAAGGAATGAAATGGGCGTAGAAATAAAAGGTAGGTTAACGGCAGGCAATAGGTGTTTCTTGGGCACTGCAGAAGGTGTTATGTTTTCGAGAACTGTCTAGGTCAAAAGTATGTTGAGGCTAGTGGTTGCGTATACCAGCGAGACGTGGGTGTTAACCAAGAAGGACGAAAGACTGGTAAATGCTTGGGAGAGGAAGATTCTAAGGAAAATCTTTGGCCCAGTGAAAGAAGGAGAAAAGTACAGAATTAGGAAGAATAGTGAAATAAGAGCGCTGTACCAGGAGCAAGATTTAGTAGGATGGAGTAAGAGGGGAAGATTGTGATGGCTAGGGCATGTAATGAGAATGGAAGATTCCAGATTTCCCAGGAAAATAATGGATGGGCACCCAGGGGGGCGAGAAGAAGAGGAAGACCAAGGATTAGGTGGCTGGATGATGTAGAGGAAGACATCAGAAGTCTGGGAGTAAGGACATGGAGAAGGATTGCTTTAGTGAGAGAGGAGTGGGATAGGGTGACAGAGGAGGCCAAGGTCCTTCGTGGAGCCAAAGGAGAGAAAGAGAGAGAGAGAGAGTAGATTTCCATCTTTATAGTATTTTTTGTAGTATTTATAGTATTCTTTCAATACTGGTAGACTGCGTCACATACACAAAATTAAGGACAATATAATGAATAACTAATAAATAACTCCAGTTCTAAGAAAAGTTTTTTAACAGAATTTTATGAATTCCATGGAGAAATTTTTATGAATGTTTAGCATCAATTTTATTTTGTCCCACTAGTATAAACGTCCAAATACAAAATGGCGGACTATCTTGCATTTCCGCCTAATACTCTTGTGCTTTCTTTCAACAATGGCATGAAAATTTTGAATTTTTTTTTTTTTCTTTGTAGCTCATATTAATTATATAAAACAATAAATATTATATTAGAAATAACTTGATTTTTGCATTTTTTTTTTTTATACAAATTTTTTATTGCAAATTTTGGTAATTTATAAAACACCTACGAAGAAATAATTAGTTGTAAACAATGAACCAATCACAGTGTAGAAAAGAAGGTTTGAAATGTAGGTGTATGAAAAGCTAATCAGAAATTTAGAATTATATTGTTGACCACGCCCACATTTCACACCTTTACTTCCTCACTTTGATTGGCTAATTTAGAGCTGATTATTTCTATGAAAAAAATCTAGTTTAGAATTTTTTTACTGATTTTCCCACAGTAGGTATTTCATAAACTATCAAATTCTGCAGTGAATCAATAATAATAATAATAATAATAATAATAATAATAATAATAATAATAATAATAAAATGCAAACATCACGTAACATAATATTTACTGTTTTATAAAATTAATGTGATCTATAAAGAAAAAAAACTCAGAATTTTCATTGAATTATTGAAAAAGAAGAAAAATAAAAAAAGAATTGGGCGGAAATGCAAGATCTTACGTAAGTCCGCCATTTTTATATTTGGCCGTTTGTACTACTGGGATAAAATAAAATTGATGTTAAATACCGACAAAAATTTCTCAAAGGAATTCATAATTTTCAATTAAAAAAATCTATTTTTATTGTTTCTTACTCCTAGTAAGAGAGGAAGTATTGTGATTTTCGATATCGTACTTTCACTGGAAATAAACGTTTTAAGGTCCGTTGAATCCAAAAAATAGTTTTTAGAAAATGGTCTGTGTGTGTGTGCATATGTGAACAGCTTATCTCAAAAACGAAAAATCGCAGAAAGTAAAAACTTGATCATGCTTTAGGTATCGCCAATAGGATGCGAGATACCTGTCAAAATTCCTCTACCGGAAGTCCCACTTTGCTCAATGTTTTTTTTTTTTTTTTTAATTCTGGGAAAATTCATTTAAGGCAGTTTTTCAGGAAAGGATGGGGATTGTTTTCTCATAAAGTGCAATTTCCGTTTATTATACAATTCTATCATCAAAATAATATTGAAAATAAATAAAATGAAATATGTTACCAAAATTCCGTGTTTGAAGAAAATGGTTGACCGGAAGTGGTTTTTTTTTTTAACTGAACAGTTTTTTCAGTTTACTTCGTTTTTCTCCATAAAAACATCGGCAGATTTCTTGAAATTTGACATACTAACCTTGGATAAAGGGGATCTATAAGTTTTGTTTGAAACTCTATTTCCGAGAAAGTTCATTTAAAGATGTGAAAGTGGTAATGTTTAAGGGGTGTGAGGGAAGTTATGTTTTCCTCAAACAAGTCACGTTATTTAGATTCTCCCATTGATATAAAATTGAAGACAAGTAAACATTTAGTTAAAAATAAATGTTTGAACAAAATTTACCTATTATAATTCTGTAAACTGCAGTAAGAGAAAGGTGTGTGAGTGTTTCACAACAGATTTTTTTGTTTGCGATGGAAACGACCAAAAATTATTAATTCTTATTGAATTTTATCTTTTAAAAAAGAACTTACTATCGCTATGTTATTACTGTACACTAAATGTTCGCACCAAACTGTATGTTATTCGTTCCAAACTATTTTCTCACATAAATTTCAAAATGATTCAAAAATATCTGGCACTAAATGTTTTATTATGTTTTTCACTGACCCACTATTTAATGGAATGCCCTATATTCGATGGCATTTAAAAAAAAATATCTAATTTCCATTTATCTGCAGTCGAATTTGAATGAGATTGAAATATTTTGCAATTTATTAACGTTAAAAATCATTTGTCACATTTAACTTTTATTTAAACTTGTAGTAGAAAAATCTTGAAGTACAGGAAACTTTTCCTTAGTTCTGTTTTCTTGATTCTACACAATTAGTTTTTTTTTTTTTTTTTAATTTAAGGGGCGTCGAAACATCTATGGTCATTGGCGCCCCGGAGCCTTGTCAGTGCACTTACCGACCTCCGGAGAATGTTCTCTCGTAGACAACACTGTGCATCAGTGAGCTGTAGTGAGGCTCCTAGGAAGAAAAAAAATCTAAGGGTAGCACAGCTGGATTCGAACCCGGGTCCTCCGCGTGGAAGTCCAGTACGCTAACCACTTAGCTATTCCCCTTCCCTACAATAAGATTTCTTTATTTCTTTTATTTGATTTATATTTACTGAGTTATTTTATTTCCGTTATTCTTTTCTTTTTTCTTAGCCTATTATTGTTTATAACATTTATATAATAATTTTAAGTTTACTTGCATATTAGTATAGAGATTATGTTTAAATATTTGCAGTTTCACCTTGATTTATTTTATTCAGCAGCTAATTTACTATAATATTAATTTAATTAAATAGTTTATCTATTTTACTTTAATATTAACCAATACTGACTAATAATCATTTAAATTAAACCTTTGTAATAATCATAAAACATTGTCTATAATCACTACATTTACCTTTATATGGTACATAATGTGTGCCAACTCCTTGCTAGAGAATCATTTGCATTCATAGAACAGAAAGTATTTGCATTATAATTATTATTAAGTTTGAAAAAAATGATTTTTTTTTTTATGTTTGCAAACTTGTTAAATGAGATATAATATATACTCATACATAAAATTGTAATAACACACGGTTAAAGGTTATATAAATTAATTAATAGTAAAAATAAATTTGCATTGAAAATTAACTGTTTACATATTACCTATATATTATATACTTATATATGTAAGTGAAGTCACATTTTTAACAATACAATTAATAAAAAAAATCTGGTATGAAACACTCACACAACTTTCTCTTACTCCAGTTTTCAAAATTATAATTGACAAATTTTATAGTTTGTGTACTATAACTTTAATGATTTTCGTCGAAAACTGAAAAAACTGTTCAGTAAAACCGCACTTCCGGTTTACTAATTTTCTTGAAACTAAAAATTTTGGCCATCTATTTATTTCTGATCAATTTTGTTTGGATAGTAGAATTGTATAATCAACTGAAGATATGCACTTCATTGGAAAACATATCCCCTCCCCTCCTCCAAAAGTGCCCTTAAATGAATTTTCCCAGAGAAAAGTTTTAAATAAAAGTTGTAGATCTTTGTATGTTTAATTTATGTAGGAAGTTTCAAGAAAATCGTCGCAGCCGTTTTTGAGAAAATCGCGAATAAGTGAAAAAATCATTTAGTAAGGTGGTAAAGTAAACACGCACGTCCAATCATCCCATTTTTTCAAACTCGGAATTTCAACAACATATTTAATTCTAATTAACATTATTCAGATGACAGAATTGTTTAATAACCCGAAATAGCACTTTAGATGAAACCTAACCCCATACCCTTCCCCCATAACTACCCCGATATGAATTTTCCCAGTGAAACGTTTCAAATAAACGTTGTAGCTCTTTGTATGTGTAGTTGATATATCAAGTTTGAAGAAAATCGTCGGAGCTATTTTGAGAAAAACGCAAAAAAGGAAAAAAAAAAAATAGTAATGTGGTACTTCCGGTTGAGTAATTTTGACAGATAACTTACGTCAGCTCCCATGGTGATACCTAAACGGAATATCAAGTTTTAACTTTCTACGATTTTTCGATTTTGAGCTACGCTGTTCACATACACACACACACACACACACACACACACATCATTTGCTAAAAACCAATTTTTTGAACTCGGGGGACCTCAAAACGGATATTTCCGGTGAGAACTCGATATCGAAAATTTGACACGATTACAATACTTCCTCTTAGTAGGAGTAAGAGAAAGTAAAATTAAATTTATATCACTATTAACGTATTAACAGATAATGAAAACTTACACAGATTGTTTAAGGTTATCTCTCTGTTGAATAATTACATATGTGTTTTTTTTTTTTTAAAACAAAAATTGTGTAATGTAAAACACTTTCAATTTTCTTATTAAATTGTATAAAGTTATGTATAGAAAAGTATGTTTATATGTAGTGCAATGTATACTTTTATAATTTATTTTTATATACGTATTTAGTTTTGTATTTATATTTAACTTTTTTCTGCATTTGTTGAATTAAATATAATACTATAAAATAAATGATATTGTATCTATCTATTTCATTATTATAATTTTATCAATAAAAAAAAAAATCTCAAAAAAAAAAAAAGCACTGGCGCACCCAGGTCCAATTAAAATTTCTCTTAGCATCCGAAGTTCCTAGAAGGTTGGCAACCCTTGGTTTTGTAAGGTTATTTAATTTAAATGGTCCCTCATGAAAATTAATTAATAAAATAACTTGTTAATCGAAATAAATAAATAAATAAATGATTTTGAATTGTTAAGTAAATTAACTTTTGTTTTTTTTTTTCAAAACTTTGATAAGATAGCTAAATTATTATCATATCTGTTTGTAAAGTTAACTTCAGTTAAGGGAGTTTCAAATAATCAAATTCAAATAGTATTTATCCTGTACTAAAGTGTCACTTTTTTACATACTTGAGTTCATATGTGGTAACTTAAATGAGAGTGGTAAAAGGACTTAATTCTCTTGTTACTTACTATAATTTGCAAAATTCTAAATAAAAATATTCTTCAAAATAATGTGTTTACTTAAGCTGCCTAACAATGTTTTATATTTGGGAGAATCTTAACATAATAGAAACAACTGTTTTCAAGGAAACTTCACCCTCCAGCACGAACCTCTAGAGTCCTTTGAGATATTTTAACTTTTAAGCGCACTCACACACACACACAGCCTAGAAACATGATGTATTTCCGGTAAAAACTCAATTTCAATAATTTGACACAATCACAATAACTTCTTCTTTTACTAAGTATAAGAGAAAGTAAAAAAAAAAAATCTGATGTGAAACACTCACACAACTTTCTCTTACTGCAGTTTAGAAAACTGTAATTGACAAAAAATTTTATAGTTAGTATACGAAATTTAATGATCAAGGAAAAGATGCCGGAAGAATGGACAGTAGCTATTATATGTCCGATTTATAAGAGAGGGGATAAATTAAATTGTGGAAATTATAGAGGCATATCCTTGCTAGGGACAGCGTATAAGGCACTTGCCATCCTTCTTAATAGGAAAATACAATACTGGTCCGAACACATTCTAGGTGAGTACCAGTGTGGCTTCAGGCCGAACAGATCAACCACCGACCATATTTTCTCCGTCAGACAAATGATGGAAAAATGTTATTAATTTAATGTGGATATGCACCATCTTTTCATCGATTTTAAGCAAGCATACGACAGCATCAAAAGAGAAGAGCTGATTAAGATTATGCTGAATCTAGGGATCCCTTGTAAGTTAGTAAGGCTAACGAGAATGGCACTTACAGGGAGTAGCTGTAAGGTGAAGGTTCAGGGAAGGCTGTCGGAGAAGTTTGCAGTCACAGACGGTCTAAGACAAGGTGATCCTCTGTCCCCCACACTTTTTAATCTAGCACTCGAATATGCAATTAGAGCAATTCGTACAAATGCAAATGGCACAATTTATAATAGGATGTCGCAACATCTCGCGTACGCAGATGATGTGCTGGTATCAGCTCGCTCAAGATCAGCGCTAGCAGGGACTTTCGAGGAATTTGAAAGGGCTGCAACTAAATTAGGTTTACAAATAAATGATGAAAAGACTGTGTACATGAGGGCAACAAGAAATTCCGAAAGAAGAGAAGAAAGTGTGTGTTTTGGAACCCACGAATTCAAGACAGTCAGTCAGTTCAAGTATTTAGGAGCTCTAGTGACAGAAAAGAATGAAACCTCTGAAGCGATTAAGGCCAGATTGGCTTCCGGAAACAAGTGCTACTTCGCACTTCAAAAACCGCTGAAGTTTAGAGGTCTGACAAACAGAGCGAAGGTCCTTATTTATAAAACAATCATAAGACCTGTGGTCACATATGGTTGTGAAACCTGGGTACTTACGAAGGAAACAGAGAGAATGCTAAATATATGGGAAAGGAAGATACTCAGAAGAATATATGGACCTGTCTGTGAAAATGGCATCTGGAGGATAAGAAAAACGCTGAGCTCCGCCAAATATATAATGAACCAGACTTGGTAGCCTTTGTAAGGAAAAACCAGCTGAGATGGCTGGGGCATGTAGAACGAATGTCCGAAGGCAGGGTTCCAAAAAAGCTGTTGGAAGGGAAACCGGGAGGGTGCCGTAGAAAAGGACGTCCCCGATTGAGATGGCTGGGAGATGTGGAAGAGTTATTGAAAAGAATGGGAGTGAGAAGATGGAGAAGACACGCCCAGGAAAGAGAAGAGTGGAGTAGGATTGTGGAGGAGGCCCAGGCTCTTGTAGGGCCGTAGCGCCAAGGGGTAGGTAGGTAGGTATACGAAAATTACTGAAGTTTGTCGATGTTTTTTATAGAGAAAATGCGACAACCTAAAAAAAACAACTATCCACTAAAAAACCGTACTTCCGGTGTTAAATCTTCTTTTAAAAATCGAATTTTGGCCATTAATTGCTTTCTAATTATCTCGTTGGATTGGTTAGTATTGTATATCAACTACGATATCACTTTATTGGGAAGAAAACATATCCCCACCCAATAAATATTTACCAATACTTTTTTGTAACTTTTATTTAAAACATTTCTCCGGGGATACTTCATTTAAGGGAAGCTTTTTTTAAGGAGGAGGGTGGGTTATATTGTTCTACCAAATGGCTATCATAGTGGTTACACCACTTCTACAAATTCAAACAAAAAAGTAATTTAAATAAAATGAGTACTTCGGCCAAAATAATTCGAGTTTAATAAAATTATAGTAACCGGAAAGTGGCTTTAAGAACAGTTTTTTTTGGCCGAATTTCATTAAATTAGTATTCTGACTATAAAATCTGTCTAATACAATTTTGAAATATTGGAGTAAGAGAAAGTTTTGTGTGGAGGTTTTCTACCAGTTTTTTTTTTTTTTTTTTGTTAATTAATTGCATCGTGTAACAAGTGACTTCCACTGAAACATATATATAGATAAGAGGTACACAGTTAATAATTTCTAATGCATTTTTTTTTTTTTTTTACATTAATTAATTAATTTATATAACTTTTAACCGTGTGTTATTACAATTTTATGAATATCTTATAAATCATTCAACAAGTTTGCAAACATAAAAAAAAATGCATTCAACTTAATAATAATAATAATAATATAAATAATATTTTTTGCTATGTGAATACAAATGATTCTGTAGCAAGGAGTTAACACACATTATGTACAATAAAGGAAAATGTAGTAATTATGGACAATGTTTTATGATTATTAAAGTAAAGTAAAGTAAAGTAATGCCTATTTTTTCAGGCGGCCTTAACGTCCAACTACCAAATTAGGTGTCGTGGACGGGGGCGGAAGCACCTACTTTACTGTTAACATTTTTCATACCAATATAAAATTTAGTTATACGTGGCCATCGAATGGGGTCATCCCCTTACAAGTCCATGCTCATAACCAATACACCAACACCCGCCCCAGTGTTTTATGATTATTACAAAGATTTAATGTAAATGATTATTAGTCAGTATTGGTAAATATTAAATCCCCAAAAACCCCCATAAATGAGTTTAACCTGCACAAATGTTCCAAATAAAAGAGTAGTAGATAAGTAGATCTCTGTAAGTGTAGTTCACATATTTAATTTAAAGAAAGTCATTTGAGCCGGTTTAGATTGAAAATAGCAGAAAACTGAAAAAATACTTTTCAGTAAAAATGTACTTCCGGTTATCCGATTTTTTTTTTTTCAAACTAGGAATTTCAACAATATATTTACTTATAATTAATATTATTTAGATGATAAATTTGTGTAATAAACGGAAATAGCACTTTAGAAGAAAACATAATTCTACCCCTCTTCCAAAAAAAATGTCTTAAAATGAATTTTCCCGGAGAAATATTTCAAATAAAAGTTGTAGCTCATTATATGTGTAGTTGATATAAATACGTTGAAAAAAAAAAACCGTTGGAGCTGTTTTCGAGAAAAAAAAACAAAAAAAAAAAACAGAAAAAAACATGCAGTAAACATCCGGTAAACATCGGCACTTCCGGTTGAACAATTTTTACAAAAAGCTTATTCTCAGGTTTCCTGGTGACACTTTAACGAAATATTAAGTTTGAACATACTGCGATTTGTCAATTTTGATATATGCTGCCCCCCGCCACACACACACACAAACAGACAAATTGCTAAAAACCATTTTTTTTGGACTCAGGGGATCTCAAAATGGATATATCCGATAAAAACTCGATTTCGAAAATTTGACACGATTCCACTAATACTCAAGAATAGCAGTTAAAGAAAGTAAAAATCGAAATTAAAGATAAAATTCATCTGCATGAATGGATATAGTATTTTATAAAAAATGTAATAATTTCCAAGAGAATTCTATAAAATCAGGAATCTTTCCGTAAAGACGTACTTCTGGTAAATTGTTTTTCTTCAAAAATGGAATACTAAACGTATTACTTTAGACGAAAGTTCATAGATAGCCTTGCTCCATCTCAGAAATCAGAAAAAAAAATTTTTACTTCCTAGTAAGAAGAGGAAGTATTGTAATCGTGTCAAATTTCCGATATCGAGTTTTTACCGGAAATATCCATTTTGAGGTCCCCTGAAAATTGGTTTTTAGCAAATGATGTGTATGTGTGTATGTGAACAGCGTAGCTCAAAATCGAAAAATCGTAGAAAGTTAAAACTTGATATTCCGTTTAGGTATCACCATGGGATGTCAGAGTACGTACTGTCAGAGTACGTTATCTGTCAAAATTACTCAACCGGAAACACCACATTACTAGTTTTTTTTTTCCTTTTTTGCGTTTTTCTCAAAAATGGCTCCGACGATTTTCTTCAAACGTGGTATATAAACTATACATACAAAGAGCTACAACGTTTATTTGAAACGTTTCTCTGGGAAAATTCATTTAAGGGTAGTTATGGGGGAAGGGGTGGGGTTAGGTTTCATATAAAGTACTATTTCAGTTCATTAAACAATTCTATCATCTACATAACGTTAATTAGAATTAAATGTGCTGTTGAAATTGCGAGTGTGAAAAATCGGATGATCAGAAGTGCGTATGCTTTAACACTTTACTAAATATGATTTTTTTTTCACTTTTTCGCGATTTTCTCAAAAATGGCTCCGATAAATTTCTTGAAACTTCTTATATAAACTAAACATCCAAAAATCTACATCTTTTATTTAAAACATTTCTTTGGGAAAATTCATTTAAGGGCACTTTTGGAGGAGGGGTGGAAATTAGGTTTTTTCCTCTAAAGTGCTGTCTGTCATAGTTTCCTCCATCTAAAGTGCTGTCTGCCATCGTATACAATTCTATCATCGAAACAAAATTAATTATAAATAAATAGATGGCCAAAATTCCGAGTTTCAATAAAATTAATAAACCCGGAAATGCGCTTATACTGGACAGTTTTTTACAGTTTTCGTCGAATTTCATTAAATTTTGATACACAACTATAAAATTTGTCACTTATAAATTTTGAGAACTAGAGTAGAGAAAGTTGTGTGAGTGTTTCACTCCAGATTTTTTTTTTTTTTAAATAGTTTCGAAAAAAAATCACGAATCACTGAAATAAAACCTTTAGTTAAGCGGCACTTTTTGATTTACAGAATTTGATCGCCATCTTTATATCGGTTAAGATAATGCTATCTAAAAGGAGTAACGTGTTTTCCTGTGATATTTCGTTGTCTTTTTTATTTTTACTTTCTCTTACTCCTAGTAAGAGGAAGTATTGTAATCGTGTCAAATTTTCGATATCGAGTTTGCATCGGAAATATCCGTTTTGAGGTCCTGAGTCCAAAAAAGTGGTTTTCAGCAATGGTCTGTGTGTGTGTGTGTATATGTTGTCCGTGTGTGTGTGTGTGTGTGTGTGTGTGTGTGTGTGTGTAGGTATGTATGTATGTGAACAGCATAGCTCAAAAACGAAAAACCGTAGAAAGTTAAACTTGATATTCCATTTAGGCATCACCATGGGATCTGAGGTTATCTGTCAAAATTCCTCAACCGGAAGTACCACTTTACTAGTTAGATTTTTTACTTTTTGCGATTTTCTCAAAATGGCTCCGACGATTTTCTTTAAACTCGAAACATCAACCACACATACAAAGAGCTACAACTTATTTGAAAAAACATTTCTCCGGGAAAATGCTCTGAAGGGCACTTTTGGGGGAGGGGTGGGGTTAGGTTTTCATCTAAAGTGCTATTTCAGTTTATTTCACAATTCTGTCATCTAAATAATGTTAATTAGAATTAAATATGTTGTTGAAATTCCGAGTTTGAAAAAAATCGGATAACCGGAAGTGCGTTTACTTTACCACTTTACTAAATGATTTATTCACTTTTTCAAAATTTTCTCAAAAATGGCTCCGACGATTTTTATGAAACTTCGTATATAAACTAAACATGCAAAGATCTACAACTTTTATCTAAAACATTTCTCTGGGAAAATTCTTTTAAGGGCACTTTTAGGGGAGGGGTAGGGTTAGATTTTCATCTAAAGTGCTATCCTAGTTGATTATACAATTCTATCATCCAAACATAATTAGTTAGAAATAAATGGATGGCTGAAATTCCAAGTTTCAAGAAAATTAGTAAACCGGAAGTGCGCTTTTACTGAACAGTTTTTTCAGTTTTCGACGAATTTCATTAAATTTGGTACACAAACTATAAAATTTGTCAATTATCATTTTGAGAACTGGAGTAAGAGAAAGTTGTGTGAGTGTTTCACACCAGATTTTTTTAATATATTTTTAATAATTTAAGCACATCATATACAGATATTCATAACAAACATTTTTCTCGTACTCTGAAGCCTCAAAATATTGGTGAAAAAAAACATCAATTTAGAAGAAATAAATTTTATTTTCTTTTATATAGAATTAATTATATAAATACAGTTTACAATGTATAAAAGTGTATTATATACAAATATCTATATTTATATATATAATATCCGGGACAATGCTCTGTGTAAAAACAGGTTGGTCATAATATAGTAGCGCTATTCCGGAAATGTCTGTTATAAGTGGGATACTAATTTATTATATACAAAGTTTAAAAAGCAATAACATGTGTGCATGCAACAATTTTCTACTACATATGTGTTAGTTGCGATCTTTTTTGTTTAGTTTGGCAAAAATTCTAAAAGAGGCAGGTGGCTTCTTTCTCTCTCTCCCCACCCCCTTTTTTTTTTTAAAGAAAGGTTTGGTTTAGAGACAGAGGTCTGTTAAGGTATTGTTCAATATTTTGGCCCTCTGTGTAATATTATTTGGAAGCATTTTTTATGTTTTTTTTTTTTATTTTACTTTTCTTTCTCTTACACCTCTATCGTGAAATTTTTTATCGAAATTGAGTTTTAATTTCTAATTAATTTTGTTTGGATGATTTGACACACAGGTTTCATGCAAAAATCCATCCACCGGAACTATACTGAATGTTTTTTTTGTTTTTTTTGTAATCGTGTCAAATTTTCGATATCGAGTTTTCACCGGAAATATCCGTTTTGAAGTCCACTGAGCCCAAAAAAGTGGTTTTTAGCAAATGGTCTTGTGTATGTATGTATGTGAATAGCATAGCTCAAAAACGAAAAACCGTAGAATGTGTCAAACTTGATATTCCATTTAGGTATCACCATGGGATCTGACAGTACGTTATCTGTCAAAATTCTTCAATCGGAAGTACCACTTTACTAGTGTTTTTTTTTTTTACTTTTTTGCAATTTTCTCAAAAATGGCTCCAACGATTTTTTTTTTTAAACTTTATACATTAACTACATATACAAAGAGCTACAACTTTTATTTGAAACATTTCTCTGGAAAAATGCATTTAAGGAAACTTTTGGGGGAAGGGTGGGGTTACGGTTTCCTCTAAAGTGCTATTTCAATTTATTATACAATTCTATCATCTAAATAATGTTAATTAGAATTAGATGTGTTGTAGGAATTCCGAGTTTGCAAAAAATCTGATGACCGGAAGTGCGTTTACTTTACCACTTTACTAAATGATTTTTTTCATATTTTCGCGATTTTCTCAAACAGGGTTTCGACGATTTTCTTGAAACATCGTATATAAACTAAGCATACAAAGATGTACAACTTTTTTTTAAAAACTTTTCTCTGGGCAAATTCATTTAAGGGCACTTTTAGGGGTGGGAGAGGTTATGCTTTTCTCGAAAGTGCTATCATAGTTGTTTATACAATTCTATCATCCAAACAAGATTAATTAGAAATAAATAGATGGCTAAAATTCCAAGTTTCAAGAAAATTAGTTAACCGGAAGTGCGTTTTTACTGAACAGTTTTTTCATTTTTGACGAATTTCATTAAATTTGGTACACTAGCTATAAAATTTGTTAATTATAATTTTGAGAAATGATGTAAGAAAAAGTTTTGTTAGTGTTTCACACCAGATTTTTTTTTTTTTTTATTAGTTTTTTACGATTTTCTCGAAATCGGCTTAAATGATTTTCTTTCAACTTTGTATAATATCTATAATTAATTTATTTTCAAAGTCTCTGAGAGAACAGTAGCGTTGAGATTTACTTTGAAGTACCATTTTAGTACACTATATGGTTCTGTTACCTCTATTATTATTATTATTTTTGTTTGTGAGGGGGGCCAGACCTTACGCTATCTAAAGCCCCACTGAGCCCATGTAGCTACCCCAAGATAAACAACAACAAGCCCGGTCTAGAACAAATATCCATCTAAGATTCACCACAGTCCAATAAGGAATCCAATCAGATACCTGAGAGAGTTCCGTGAAAGACACAGCAACGTCTCACTGATAGTCCTGACTGGACCCGCAATGAGCATCTTGGCCTGCCGCTAATCAACTATGCTCATCCATAGAGATGAATGCTGTGAAGCTATGCATGACTGGAAGCTTGACAGACATGTGCCTGAAGACCCACCAACAGCCGACTCGGGTCCAATGACAGGGAGAAAGGTGCCTAATTCTGCAAATCACCTCATTCTCTGTTACCTCTATAATATTAATATACATTAGATACATTGCTACAATTCCAAATTTGAAAACAAAAAAATCGGTTAAACGGAAGTGCGATTTTACGCAATAGGTTTTTGAAATTTTCTTGAAAACAATTTCAACGATTTCCTTTAAACTTGGAATAGCAAACATTTTTACTTATAAATGTTATAATTTCAGAATCTCTTTCTAGAAATAGTTTCAGATATTGTAGTTTAAATCCTGCAAAATACCATAAATATAATAAATTTGTTCACATAAACCACTGTTATATTTGCCGGCCAATTCACATTTAACTGCTATCTAGGAAAACTGAATTAATTACATCTATGTGCTGGCATATCTTTCTATAATTCTCATAAATAACATTTTCATATTTTAATTCATTATAGATTGTTTGGAAACTTGAAAAAAGATTTCATTAATTTTTGTGATCTTACCATAATTTTGATTTCAATTAAATCAATATCAATTAAAAAAATTCATTTTTCCAATTTTACCTATGGCTATCAGTGAAAACAATTAAACAAATTATATTTTCTATCCTAAATTTGGAAAGAAAAACTAGACCAAAATGAGCCAGAGCTTAATCTGATTCAAACAATATAAAGAAACCAACCAACCTTCAAACGATAGTTCCAATCAGTTATTTAAGATAAAATATTCGGTACTGTGGAGGTGAAATAAGTATGCTTATATTGTTTCCTTTGCATGTTTTTTTTTTTTGGGGCGAAAGAAAATAATTGTGAAATCACTTGGATGATATCCAACAAGGGTATCTTAATTCTATAGAATATTTCAGAGTAGCTTCTTAATATACTTTTAACTCAAAATTTTATTGAAATACTTGAATTATGCAGTTCTATTTAACTAAATTAAATTTTAATTCACTACTTATTTGTGAATTCTCACTATCTACAAGCCGCCACTATATACGTTTTGAGATTTGAAACTTTACTAATGTTATTCTCTTTCTATCAATATTGTGTTGAAATGAAGGTTACTGAACTGTTACCATGTGCTCACTACAGTTTGTAATTATTGTTTCAGACAATGAAATCATTGAGTATCAAATTGAATCAAAAGAATTTCTATTTTTTTTTTTTTTAGAGTTTAAAAAATTAAATGCTCATAAAATATACCGCTTGAAACAAACATAATGTACAAATATTTTTATTTCTTTTTTAATTTACTATTAACTTATTTTTGTTTATAGCTATAATAAATTGTAAGTTTTATTAGGAAAACTAGTTATGCGATCTGTAATTTTAAATATTGCATAATTTAGCATTATGAATATAACGTATTTTCTTCTATTGTGAAAAATGAATAAAATGGGAACAATAATTACATTGATAAACTTCTTATACATTGTTTTAATACATTTCTCTTGCTTTATATTCAGTTTTTACTTTTTTTAGATAAGGATTATTACCTTACAGTTTGCATTTTATTTTTATCTCTAAATAGATTCTTTAAAACGTACGTGGTGAGAATTTTTATGTTTTATTACATCTATATATTCCTAAAAAGTTGATTTTCTTGAAATTTCTGCTACGCCATTTAATCAGATCAGCAGTGTTGTTCGTGTTTTTAATAATCTGTTACTTTCTTTCTTCACTGCTGTAATTATAAACTTTCTCTCAATTTTTCATAATTGTTTTTTCACCGGAAAACATGGAAAAATGTAGTGATTTTTTTTTTTTTAATGAACGAGTTATATGATAATATGTGTTTTGAATAAAATATCTCACAAAAACTAAAAATAATAGGAAGCTGAAATCGAAGGATTTGGACAAAATCATTAACCGGAATTGTGCCCGAACTTAATGTTTTCTTTTTCGCGATTTTTCCAAAACAGCTCCAACGATTTTTCCCTACCACTTATAGTGTTATAAGTTGCATTAAAAGTGTTCCAGTAACGCATATTTGAAGAAAATCAGTTAACAGGATGTGCAACTTAACAAAAAAAAAAAAGATTTCTGAGTTTCTTGAAATTTCTTCGAAACGACTGCAACTATTTTCTTTATAACTTGGAATGCTATCTGCACAATTATAGGCCTATCACTTTTATTAAAAAACTCTTCTTTTTTTTCTGGAATCATTGACTTTTTTTAGGTGGATTCTGGGGAGATAATAAGACAAAAAGGTTTTAATCTGCACAGTCAATAATTCTGGACCAGATGCCAGCGCTATCATAGGCCAGGATTGTTTTTCTGAGCAGCTTCAGCTCCCTAATCTTAAATCAAAGTAATTTACAGCTCTGAATAGTTAATAATCAATGAAAATTGTGAAATTTGCAGTTAGAAGAAGTAGCATGTGTTCCACCACTACCTTTTTACTTTCTCCAACGGCTGTTAGAAGAAGTAGGTATTGTAATCGTGTCAAATTTTTCGATATGGAGTTTTCACTGAAAAATAAATGATTAGAGGTCCCCTTGGTCCAAAAAAGTAGTTTTTAGAAAAGGGTCTGCGCGCGCGTGTGTGTGTAAAGAGCATCACTCAAAAATGCAAAAATCGCAGAAAGTTCTACTTGACATTCCATTTCTGTATCACCATGGGATCCAACAGGAAGTCAACTGTCAAAATTCCTCAATCGGAAATACTATTTTATTGAACGGTTTCCTCTAAAATGCTAGTTCAGTTTATTCCACAATTCTATCATCTAAATAATATTAATTAGAATTAAATATGTTGTTGAAATTTCGAGTTTGAAGAAGATCGGGTGACCGGAAGTGCGTATTTTTCAGTTTTCTGCTATTTTTTTCGAAAACGGCTCCACCGATTTTCTTTAAACTTGATATATTAACTAAATATATTAAGAGCTACTACTACTTGTATCGGAAATATTTCCCTGGGAAAATTCATTTAAGGGTGCTTTTTGGTGGAAGGGGTGAAGTTATGTTTTCACTAAAATACTATTTCATTTTATTATTATAATTCTATCATGTAAACAATATTAATTAGAGTTAAATGTGTTTGTAAATATTCCAAGTTTGAAGAAAATCGGTTTAACCGGAAGTGAGTTTCTACTGAACAATTTTTTTTATTTATTTTTCTAAGATTTTCTCAGAAAACACCTGCAACAATTTTCTTTAAATTTAGTACGTGGTCTATACGTACAAAGATCTACAACTTTTATTTGAAAAATTTCTCCGGAAAAATTGAATTAATGTGATTTTTTTTTGGGTGAATGGAGAGGTTATGTTTTTCTTTAAAGTGTTATTTTTTATTATATAATTCTATCATCTATATAATATTAAATAGAATTATTTGTTGTCAAAATTCTGAGTTTGAAGAAAAATTGGTTGACCGGAAGTTCGTTTTTTTTTTTACTGAAGTTGTTTCAGTTTTCTACGATTTTATCCATAAAAACTTCGACGATTTCATTAAATTTGTTACACTAACTGAATACAGTGAACCTATTAGTTTTGTTGGAAACTTTTGTCCGTGAACGTTCATTTAAAGAAGTTTTGGGAAAGGGGGAGTGTATGGTTTTCTCAAAAAAGTCATTTTATTAAGTTTATTTTCACCAATTGATTATAAACTAGAAGACAAGTAAATATTTGGTAAAAATTATAGTTTGAAGAAAATTTGCTGCTTAAATGTTGTGAACTGCAGGAAGAGAGTCTTGTGAGTGTTTGTTTTAAGAAAGAAGTTATAAGATTTGGGCACATTTCACATTTTATACTTTCGTATTTCATGACGATAGTTTCAATTTAAGCCAAATTCACTAGACACTCAAGTACAACCCCCTCCACAGAAAAAAAAATAAAGTTTCCGATAAAATACTTTCAATAAAAGCGGCAGATTTTGGAGAAAATTGCAAACAAAATCAAAAACCTATATTGTAAATCCCTGCTACGCACTTCCGGTTACCCAATTTTCTTCAAAAATTTTGGTGAAATTTTTGCAATGATTTTTATCTATCTCAATATTATATCATTGGCAGAACTATAAATTGCACTGAATTGGCACTTTAGAGGAATACCTAATATTCTTAGCTCTTCTTAGAATCTCCAAGATATCAATTTTCCTAGAAAAACCAGTCTACTTCCGGTTGATTGATTTAGACCAAAACCTTTATTGTCAGTATCAAGTTTGAACTTCCTGCGATATTTTGTTCACACACAAAAAACCCAGAGATACATATACATACATACATATAGACCATTCGTTAAAAACACTTTTTTTTACTAAAGAAAAAAAAAAATAGAATTAAAATCGTTATTTAATAATTTGATTAATAATATATAAAATTGTTTTTATTTTTGGCATGGATGTTTTGGTATATGATGTGTGTTTAAGCATCATACAAAGTACAAACTGTGTAGCTAAGGTATGTGACCAGCACAGGTAAAAAGGAGGACTTAGTTTGAGTGGGGGGGGGCTTCAGGAAAAAGGACAAGAAATTCGTAGCACCAAACTTTTACTATTCTTATTTTCACATTTCTTTGTCTCTCTCTAATCATATACTGAAATGTTAAAATTGCAAAAGTAGTTTGTAAGAAAAGCGGCCAATCCAGAAATGTAAAATTTACTACATTCAATTTTTTTGTTCAGTTTTGTTTTTTGCAACTAAATTTTTCACTAACATATAATTCTCAACCTGCTTGATTTGTTAAACAAATGAAAAGCTGCAAAAATCAGTGGGCTAAAGAAAGTTTAAAAGAAAAAAAGAAATCATAGAGAGAATGGCGGAAGTTAAATTTAATTGTTATAGAGATAGAAGTTGTACAACTAAATGGGCCTTTGAATAAAATTTAATTAACAAGTAATATTTTTTTTTTTAAATTAAATCTATCATACATTTATTAATAAATACTAAAAACGCTAAAGATATATAAGCATAGTTAATGCTGTGAAGGGAATGTTGCGTGGGAACAGACGAAGGATAGAGGAGTAGAGAGCCAACGAAGCGTGAGTGGTAGACATACAATTACAATAACCAGTCTTCCCCTTCCACATTACAAACTTGCTCCTCTACCAGTCACGATGCTTCAGGTGTCGTTGACTTGGAAATCTCTTTTTGATGAATATATAATTTCACAAGTTTTACTTGTGTACCATCAAAAATATAAACAACATATTTTCTCTTTCTTTCTTTTTTTTTTATCTTTTTATTTCATAACTTTTTAACTTTTGCTTTTAATGTTTATTTTTCCTTAATTAGTTGTATTTTCTATAAGGTTATATTCATTTCTTCTTTAAGCTTCAACAGTAGTTAGTTAAAGAAAACTTATTTCCATTCGCTTTTTAGGGAAATGCCTTTCAAAATTATATTTTTAGAATTTATCGGTAAACTAATTTGATTTTTGGATTATATAAATAAAAATCTAGTGTGAATTACTCATACGTTTTTTCTCTTACTGCCAGAAGTTCCTTTAATTAGGCAATAGCTTCGCCCAAAAAAATGTTTAAAATAAAAATGATAGAGCTACATATGTTTAAAAGAATGCTACCAAGTAAGTATACTAATTTCAAATAGATGTTGTTGCTATTTGTGAAAAAAATTTCTTGATAATCCTAGCTAAGGGCAATTCAATTCTGTAAAATCTCTATGATTCAAAGCTAGATGAATGATATTCTCATATTGCTAGAGGCAAATGTGAAGGAACTCTCTGCACCATAGTTAAATGAAGATTAGAAGTTTCTAGATCACTTCCACATCTTGAAAACAACCTGCTAGCCGAATGAAAGAAGGAACTTAAATACTTGAGAATGGCTTTTGATAGAAATCAACTATGGTGTGCAGGTCGAACAAACTATTAGTAAAGCACTTGCGCTCCAATGTTGTAAAGGGATGTAGCGAGCAGAGCTTAATGATATTCTCCTAGAACCCTGGAGTATATACACTGTAATGGTAAAATCTATTATTATCTCATGGTACGAACGATCAAGAACAAATCGGTTATCGCCAAGAAACTCCAAGCGATGTTTAACATATTTATATATAGTGGAAGCAATGTGAGAGTTTGGCTCACAACCGGAATTGTGATTATTCTTTTTCTCAAATCTCTCTACTTAGTTCGTATGGCTGGCGAAGGGAAATATCCTTAAATATCTGGCTCTAGAGAAAATAGGAATTCCGAGCTTCCTTTTCTGCAACTGAAAAATAGCTGCTTAAAAATTTCTCCAAGAATGCACTCTGTATAGTAACTAAGAACAAGAAAGTAGTACCCGGATTGGGACCCGTGA
>JAAEAF010009061.1:0-17568 GCA_011037195.1 Triatoma infestans
GACGCCCTGGCAAAAGAAGGCGCTGTATCTCCTCTTATTGGGCCAGAGCCCTTTTGTGGAGTCAGTGACCAAGTATTTCTAGAGGAAATTAAGAAGGAGAAGGTGGCTGAAAGAGCTCGTCTCTGGAACCATCCCGGGACTGAGGCAGGCCAAGGTCTATCTGGGTGGCTATAACCAGGAAAGGGCTATAACCAGGAAAGCCTTCATCAGTCTGAGTAAGAATAGGATCCGTATTCTTACGGGATCCCTTACGGGGCATTGCAGACTCAGGGGGCGTACTGAGGAAGCTTGGTCTAGTAGATGACGGCACATGCAGATTCTGTGGAGAAACGGAGGAAACTCCGATACATCTCCTCATGGACTGTGATGCCGTCATTCAAAGAAGATTCAGTAGTCTGGGTTGTTACCAGATAGGGGAGGAAGAAATACCTACCCTAGAACCTTCCAGGATCCTGAGTTTTCTCAGGGAGCTAAACCTGGAGAGGGTGCTATAGATGAGCTAGCTCATCTTAGGCACCAGAGGGGGGTACAATGGTCGCGGTACAGAACCCTCAAAAAAAAAAAATGCAGGTAAAAACACCAGTCAGTGTGGAAAAACTGAATTTGCTCTGTGCAAGTCTGTGTTGTCGCACTGTCTGAAAAACGCATCCTGAAGATGGGCGAACGCCCGAAACTGGTCGATGACCACAAAATGAAGCAGGCTACCATGGAAAATGTCTCTGATACTTTAGAGGATAGCTTAACGCTAATGTTCGCCCAATAATACACGCAAAAATGAATTTTCCTGAGAAAATTTTTAAATAAAATTGATAGGCATTTACATGTTTTAAGTAGAATACGAAGATAGATGTACATTTTTTTTGGAACTCTTTTCAAGAAATTTTCGAAAAACTGAGACAAAAGCTTTTCAGTAAAGTTACATTTTCGTTTTGTAGATTTTGTCCAATAGCTTCGTGTCATAATAGTATCAGATGGTTTCGGTTCAATATTTTCTTCACACACACACACACACACACACACACACCATTCGCTAAAAACATTCTTTTTCTTACTCATATAATTCCAATGAAAACTCAATTTAAAAAAATTGACAAAAATCTGGTGTGTAACGCCCAAATTACTTTCTCTTACAGCAATTAAAACAATTACAATTCATAATTCTTAATTATGGGCCCAAAATCAAAAGATTTAGTAAACCAAAGACCCATGACTAATGCAGAAATTACTAATTATCAAAAACAATATAGTGTATGATCTGATGTATGTGATTTGTCAGCTGATCGACCAGGCAGTTTCCAGGTTAAAAGAAAAAAACACAATGCATTTTTTTTTTTTGCAGGATTCTATGATCATTTGCAGGATTTTATTTATTTTGGGGAAATATATTATTCCAAGGAAGAATGGAGAAAAAAAATAAAATGTAACAGAAGAATAAAATTGAGATGGGACGAATTAGGATTGGGGCTTTAATCATCATTTTCTTCTTCTTTGTCATTGCCTACCTACCATTGGCAATGTAAGGTTTCCTTCTGGGCAACTTAACCTATTCATTACTTTCTCTTATTGTAATCTCGATTTCTTTTTCTCAAATCTTTTTAGAGGAATCTCTTACGCTGTTCTCCTCTACAATGTCAGTCTGCCCCTTCCCTATTCTTCGTTTCATGAGCCTCATAGGTGAACTTAGCAATGTTCTCGCTTCGTTCATTCGCTACAGATGTCCGAACCAACTTGTTCTACTTCTTCTGCGTTCTCAGGTTTCGTCTCAGTTGCCCTCAACGCGTGTACATACGTCTCGCACCATCACAACTTTCTTTTATCTATTTCAATATTGTATCTACCCTCGCTTAGCCTAGTTCTAAGAACTTTAAAATGCATCACCTGCACCACTCTCTCGCCTTCAATTCTTATTTCTCTGATTACCCTGCGATGCTTCATACCGAGGCCTCATTACAATGTTATTTTTGGCTTGTACGATCATGTTGATCTTTTACAATTTTAATTGAAGAACTAAGTCGTATTTGGTTATCACAATCACGTAGAGAGAGAAACACTTCATTGAACTAAACAATACAAGTCGTGCACGGCCAACTATATTGGCTTGCTCGAACACAGCGTACATAATCAGTCAAAGATATTAAATTAAACCTCAAAAAAAGGGCACAATATAAAAGTAACTACAGATCCTCCATTTAACATTAGGAAATTATCAACATTAAATAACGTAAAAGGTAGTATATGTAATACAATAAAATTAATAACAAATTTAGCGTCAAGGTAAAAATATTATTGATAAAAATGTCTAATTCAAAATATAGATAATTTAGAATAAATATAAACACATAAACGACAAAAGAAAAAAAAAAAAAAAAAGACAAAACAGTCTTGGTCATTAGTTCAGGTAAGAGATTATGCCGGTAAGAGCTAAGCACCGTATATGTGATGGTGGACTATGCCCAAAGAGTCGATTATGATCAACTTCGCAAGATTGTGGAAGCAAGTGGAATGGATGCCCAGTTTCCTGAAGAAGTCGGCAGTTTCTTTGGGGATTGTTCCCCGAGTTCCAAACCACAAACCTACAACAGCATACTGCCGCTCGCCATATTCTTTGCGGAACTTTTCTTCAAGGAAGGGAATACATTTATCATATATTCCCTTCTTCTCCTGTTCCACTTTCTCCGCCTGCTTTGGGTCGTTCGTCTCAAACTTTATCGTAGGGTCAACGCTAAGTGCCTCTTTACTCCTTTTTAGGAAAACTATTATGTCAGCATAACGCGTTGACCCATCGGTATCGACGCAGTATACTTCCTCATGACAAACGTACCCAATTTCTCTCAACTTATCGGAGATCCAGTGTTTCACGTTGTGGTGGCGGCGTGTGACTAGAAGCATGTTGTATGGACAACTGCCTAAAACATGGGCTAGGGTTTCTGTCTCCCGGCCGCATCTGCGGCAGAGGGTCCCAACATCTCCCAGACTACTTCGGCCAACTCCTGGTCCCCTCGCAGAGGGGCATAATTTATATTTAGCCTGAGGGCCGACCACTCTGAGCTGGTAAGCATTAGCTTGCCATTTATGAAACTACCAATATGGTAAATATGGTACCATATGAAAAAAAAACAATATGGTGTACGTACTAAGCTTGAAGTTTCTATGTCCTAGGTAAAAACTCATCATGTTCTTCTTAGCACATTGTCAAGAAGAAAGAAGAAAAGAAGGGGCTCAATTTGTACCACTAACGGATTCCTTTGTTGTTTGTAATGGCCGTGACATGGTGTTGTCCTTGTAACAGCAAGAGAAGCTCAGCAACCAAAGAGAGCAAGAGAAGTTCAACCACTCTCTCGGACTGGAGTGGGAGATTGGGAGAAGCTGTATAAATATAGCGACGGACAGTCTATAAAAACACAGTTAAACACAGTGGAAATCAGTTGAGTACATCGTATCGCTACGTGTCATTCTCATACCACTCTACCTTAAACATTCATCTATTGTAAAGTCCAGGCAGTCTGTGTCTCATTATTAATATATCAGTTAACCAGTGTTAACCAAGTCTTCTTCTTCTTCTTAACTCATCAAACAAAACCAATTCTCTCCATCCAACACATCCATTACATCCTACATGTGTTCCTACTACATTGTTATTCCTACTATTCCTTTGTCTTCCGGTGCCTATTTACCTTCCTATCGTATGTCTTGTGTATGTATTATTGACTCCAAAAGACACAGACGAAAAATATTTTTTGAATATACATATATAAAAATTGGTGATATATTTTGCAAAACAAAAATAGCATATGTAAAAAGTGCGTTGTGACTCAATGTCCCGTGATACATCATTTAAAGCCCAACGTTTCATCAGTGCCCCAAATTCAGTGCTTACTCAAAAAACAATACTTAAATTGCCAGCCACTTCCCCAGGCATTTCTCGCACTTTTATTCCAACTAACATTAAATTGTAGCTTATTTTCTCAAAAAAAGGAAGACACTTTAAAAATTAGGAAGCTGTGTGTAAATGTGTGTGCCAGGACTCAAAACAAAATGAGAGAAAAAAAAGTTATTTTGAAGAATAATATTCAAGTAAGTATTTTTTTTATATTGTATACTTTTAATAAAACTGTTCTTATGCATAACATCTTTCGTAAAACAACCTGTAAAATATAGCTTCGTTAGGAACTTTTCTACGAAGCTAAGTACGAAAGGAGAGTGGAGCGATGGATCCGCCCTGGACAGTGTTAGCAAGCATGCCATTAAGTGGTACACAGATGGGTCTAAGACCCTCGAAGGAACCGGGGCAGGGGTGTTTGGGCCTAGAATCAAACACTCAGAACCCATGGGTAAGTTTCCTAGCATCTTCCAGGCGGAAATCTACGCCATTGGAAGGTGCGCTCAGTTGAACCTTGATCGGGGATATCGGAATCAGGAGATTGTTATCCTATCCGACAGTCAGGCGGCCATTAAAGCACTGAGCTCTTACGTACTCAGTTCTAAAATGGCATGGGATTGCCTAGGCAAACTTAATGAACTAGGCAGGAGCAATAAAGTTACCCTGCATTGGGTGCCGGGACATGTCGGCGTGGATGGTAATGAGGCAGCTGACGCCCTGGCAAAGGAAGGCGCTGTGTCTCCTCTTATTGGGTCAGAGCCCTTTGTGGAGTCAGTGACCAAGTATTTCTGGAAGAAATCAAGAAGGAGGAGGTGGCTAAAAGAGCTCGTCTCTGGAACACCATCCCGGGACTGAGGCAGGCCAAGGTCTGTCTGGGCGGTTATAACCAGGAAAGATCGAAAGCCTTCATCAGTCTGAGTAAGAATAGGATCCGTATTCTTACGGGGTTCCTTACGGGGCATTGCAGACTCAGGGGTCACCTGAGAAAGCTTGGCCTAGTAGGTGACGGCATATGCAGATTCTGTGGAGAGGCGGAGGAAACTCCGATTCACCTCCTCACGGACTGTGATGCCGTCATTCAAAGAAGATTTAGTTGTCTGGGTTGTTACCAGATAGGGAAGGAAGAAATACCTACCCTAGAACCTTCCAGGATCCTGAGATTTCTCAGGGAGTTAAACCTGGAGAGGGTGCTATAGATGAGCTAGCTCATCTTAGGCACCAGGGGGGGTACAATAGATCAAGAATGGTCGCGGTACAGAACCCTGAGAAAAAAAAAAAAAAAAAAAAAAAAAAAAAAAAAACCTGTAAAGAAGGGAAGAGAAGGGTAGGGCTCAATGGTAGCATGCTGGACTCCCACTCAGAGGTTTTGGGTTCGAGTCTAGTGCTACACCTTGAATTTTATTTTCCTAGAAGCCACTACAGTTCACTGTAAAAAGCTTCGGGCGTCAATAACCATAGATGTTGACGCGCCTTAAAATTAAAAAAAAATAAAAAAATCTTTAGGTAACAACACCTATAGTAGAAAAAAAAACTGAGAATGAATGATTTGCCAATTTCATTTTGCACAATCTGGACATGCAAAACAAATAATTGTGAGAAGAGAAAAATTTTGTTTATTATAGAAATTGATGTATATTTGTAAATTAGTATTTCAAGAAGTCAAAAAAAAAAAAACAATTAAGCACACACCTACTTAAGAATAACAGGTACTGAAGTTTTTATGGGCCAAAAAAGAAGCTTCAAAGTAATTCATTTGGCTGATGTGTGTAAATAAACACATGCTTAAAGAAATTGATGCTGTCGAAATAGATACAGCAAGAAAATCCATAAGAAAAAAAGAAGAAAGAAACGAAGTTGTAAGAGATTTAATAGAGATAGTTAAAAAAAAAAAAAAAACTACTGAAAAAAGTAGAAAGGCGGTGATTATGATTGTTTGGCCATGTGAAGTGAATGGCAGATAGATGTTCAGGAAAAAGAGATTTTGAAATGGCGGGGGGGGCAGTATAAGGAAGCAGAATAAAGGAGAAGTATACAAGGAAATTGATGGATGAAGTTCATGTGAGCATAGGTGGAAAATGGGCTGACCGAACAAAAGGCGCTGAAGTGGCAGGCGTGGAACAAGATTATAGATGGTTTTTTTTTTTAGGTTGAGATCAACCATTAAATAGAATAATCCAAAAAATATACGAACAATTAGAGGTATTACATATCGAAAATATAAATTTATTTTAGAAACAGATTTAATATTTAAACTGAGTCACACTCATTTCACTGAAAGAAATTAATTCACAAAATAAAAAAAAAATAAAAACAAAAATTAATCGTATTTAACAATGCTTAAATGTATAAATAAATATAATACTTAATTTCATTGTTTTAAAAAAATCATTTATTCACAGCCTTCATCAATAAATAATACGTTTATATAACCATACAGTATGTTTATATGAAATGTCATTCAAAGAATGAGACATTATTTTAACTCATTTATACATAAATTTCCGTAGAGATAAATCCGTACTTCTTTTGCGGATAGAGAAGTCCGTTATGATTAATATTAATTTCCCTTTCTAATAGTGTTACACCTGCAGATAAGACTTCTATTGCGATCATTAAGGCGCTACTATCACAATAATTAACGCAGCGCTAGCGATATGATCACGATCACTAACACATGAGTCGATTTGACTCCAAAAGTGCGCCGCTAAGAAAACAATATTCCACGTTGCGATGAATATTGTTGCGTAGTTTGCAGTTGTGATTTACCTTTGATTGGAATGAAAACAACAACCAGTTGGGACTTCATCATTGCTAAATCACTTGGAAGACGTTGAAGAACAATTTTTAATTTATAAAATTATGTTGAGTCACTCGTGTTCAGGAATTTGACTTCGAGCAGCCCAAAAAAATTTTGATTTAAAAGTGAATGCCTATCAAGCAGTTGTCGCACATCTGTTGGTCCTCACAGTCAAACAAGTGGCTCGCTATTATAGTGTCTCCACTTCCGCATAAATTACAATCCAACCGATCTGCTACTCTACGATATAAATGGGCCTGGAAATAATCGTGCAATGTTTGCCAGTCTGAAACGGGCAACCGCCTGGCTTCTGGGGAATCCAACCTTCTAGCATGCTCAGGGTACTCCACTGTTTCTCTCTGGCCAGTTCCTGGAGTCTTGTCTCCATCTACTCAGTTTTTCTATTAGATTTTCTTCGTCACATTGTATTCTACTGGAGTTGCAAGTTGTTCTTTCTGTAATCCCTCCATAGCACCGATTTCCCATTCCCTGTTATTCCGCGGTGGCTTTCGATCAACTGCCAACCCGAAGAAATAAGGCTGTCCACAAGAAGAGAGACTTTCATGGGAATCACTTGGGGCGTGCCTTGTATTGTCTCTTGGGAAATAGTCAAAAATAACATTCTCTCTGGCCGTTTTGTTGTTTGAGGGCCAGTAAAATGGCTGCAACTACACCAACGAAGATCGACTTCTGCTGTACCATGGCTACTGGAATTTCAAAATCTGAAACGAAAATCCCATTACCTGCGTTTCTAATAGCATTTACGGCCGATTCGTCAATATATATACTTGTTTTCATGGAGAATATCGCTCTCGAATAGTTTCAAGAGCTAAGGCTTTCAACTACCACAGAGATGCCCTTGTCTCCTGATTAGGTCTCCTTCAGTCAAGTTGGGTTGGTCGCTGAACATCCCATTTAATCGGATAGTCAAATGAAGACTTCAAAAACCTATTTTATTTCTTCATTTAGTAGATGATTTTCAACTAATATTCTGAAAACACTTTCATCTTTTCTGCAAGAAAACACTGCATTAATAGACTTCCTGATTATGCAAATATGACCAAGAAGGAAATCTATATCTTTCATTTAGCAATGATAAAGAATACAATTTTTTCCGTTTTGATAGGTCTCGACTCATGTTGCTTTTATTCCGAAACTAAGATAACCACAACTGTTGACTACACCCGAATGATAATAGTATTTTGGGAGATTTCTAGGATAAAAAATATGCAGTGCGCTACGTTGTCCGTCTAGGGCTAAGTTTTACGTTACAAGTGATGCAAAATGTGCGCCACTAGTACTCCGCTCTATTATCTTACAATCACTAACAGGCTTTACTATCAAGACCACTAACGCGCAACTAAAACTGGCGTTTGAAGCCGTCGGAGAAAAACAACTATAAAAGCTGTCAGCCTTTAATGAAAAGCCCATTGTTTCTGTTTAAGTAATGTTCACCAGTGTATTACAATAAATTTATCATGCCCCATTTATTTATCTATTTTAGTAACAAAAGACGATTATGGTCAATTAATTGTTTTAATTTTTCGTACAACCCTGTGATATTATTTAATAATTAAAACCACTTTTTGCAGTTAACCAAATTAATTTAATGCAGAATTAGATCTTTAATCTTACAGGCCGGCAAAATTATCTGTCACTAATGGCATGAATGATTGATGCACTATTAACTTGATGCTTTAGATCTAGGCAAAAGTCTTGATATAATTCTGAATTTAAGTGGCACCATTTAATCGTGGCAATAGACTACTCTCTTTTAAGTTTTATATTTTCCATTGAGATTGGTCTATTACCATGCCTGCCACATCTCTCGAACATTTGTGGTAAACTAAGAAGGATATCTTTATGCCTAAACATTTGCATTATCCTGTTCTTATCCCTAGGGTAATTTCAGTAATATTAATATTCTTTATCGTTTTTCAAGGAAAGGAAAAAATGTTGAAAAGGGAGCGCATGTCTGTATCAGGCTTCTCTTTTAGCCAGAATAAAACGATCTTCATTAGCATCCAGCTTGAATGAAACACATTCTAATATTTTCACAGCAACCCCATTTTTTTTATTGTAAGCTTACATTTATTTTTATTTTTTATTTTGAATTACATCTTTTGAGATCCCCTAAATATGGAACAAAATTTTAGTGAATGGGTTTCTCATTCTATCTAAGACACAAATTCATTTCTTTCTTCTTTTTTTTCACCGGTCTACAGTTTACAGTGATTACATCAGTTTTTATTACCAGGATTCGCAGCAAATTAGAAGCCTGTTGGAGCCAAAGGTAACCAAGCCCGTTACATCTGCCAAAGGTAGCCGAAAGAATTACACAGACGTCACGCAGAAACTTATGGCACACCTGCACAACTGGACCACACTGGGAGCTGTTTCGTAATTGAATCTGGCAGATAGTAGACATTGAACTTTGGGTTTGCGTGAAGTATCTCAGACTGGATATGTGTTCTCAGAATCAATGGTTAAGTTAGTTAATCGGTGGTATTACGCAATAGATCCTTCTGGAAAGCGGTGGTTGTTTACAGTTTGGGACTACTTCATTTTTCTTTATTCTATTCCAACAACACAAACACAAAATAATTGTTAAAAAACACTTGAGTTTCCGGGTTGAGACTGGCTAAAAAATGCCGACGTTTCGCCCATGTTGCAATGGAACTTCAGGATCATTTACACCTTGAAAGCCAATAAGTAAATGAACCTTGGTAGAGAAAGGGCGCACCTTCAGAAAAGAAGAAGGAATTCTATCTAAGCTGCTAATGTACTCGTATATTATTTTTATATAGCTAGTAAAAACATCGAGTGTATTGAAATGGTATTTTAACGGAAAGCATGGCGCGAGCGTTCCCCCCCAGAACTCCCAGAAATCAAGTTCCTGGGAAAAAATGTTTCAAATAAAGTTGTATAGATATTACATATGTACTAACTCCACCACTCCACATTTACGTCCAAGGCGTTGCAAGAGCAGTTGTGGCACGAATACAACAGGGACAAGCTCCCATTTATCCCAGGCATACTGGAAATTGCCAAGACCTATGGGAGGAGCTGAAGGCGGACCCGATTTTGGGTCAGCCTACGGACATAATGACTCCTAGGTACGACTTCCAAAAACCCTTCAAAGTCTTGATATTAGACAGAGGGGCATGGAAGAACGGGCCGCCAATTGCAGGCGAATCTATGTGGTACACGGACGGGTCCAAGACGGAAGATGGAGTGGGAGCCGGCGTGTACGGGGCTCGTCCGGGATGGAATATATCGATGAGCCTGGGAAGATAGCCCGCGTCTTTCAGGCGGGCTAGTCGCGCTTAGTATTTGCGCCGCCGAAATGAGAAGAGGGAGTGTATAACTCCAGAGTCGTCATTTATTCGGATTACCAAGCTGCTCTGCGGGGAATTTACTGGTGGGAGATCAGCTCAAGGCTGGTGTGGGATTGCCTAGGTGCACTCAGGGAAATTAGTACCCTTAATAAGGTCTACCTGGTTTGGGTACCTGGGCACTCAGATTATAGAGGCAATGAGGCGGCGGACCGCCTGGCCCGGGAGGGTTCAATCAGACCATTTATCGGGCCGGAGCTGTTCTCAAGATGCCTCAGGAGTGCATCCATCAAGACATGGATGCAGGACTGATCAAGGGAATGGTGGGTCAAAACTTCAGGCCAGTGGCAGGCGAAAACGTTTATCCATAGCCACTCGCCCAAGCTGACTGCGGAATTACGCCAATTACGCCGGATGGCCATAAGGCTAGCAGTTGGCGTTCTCACTGGCCATTGTAGACTAAATAAACACATGCATCGCATGGGCCTGGCAACGGATAGCCTGTGTTGGTTTTGTCAGGAAGAAGAGGAGACGGCGCTGCACGTGGTGTGCCAGTGCGAGAGACTGGTCTGGCTAAGGTACCGCCTCTTTGGTAAAGAGAAGCTGGTGCCAACAAGCCTCAGCCGGGGCCCCCTCACGGACTTATTAAGTCTTTTAAGGCAAGCAGGACTAGAGAGGGTGCTCTGATGGCAGGTGCTCTGATTGACCACCTGAGAGCCCCCCCCCCAATCCCACAGTCCGGTTAAGGACAAGATCGGGGGAGGTGCCACAATAGATCCTTCGGGTGTCGAGGTGGCGTAGGTTGAACAGCCAATTCCCCCGTTAGAATCTAATCTAATCTAATATGTACTACTTTGGGTAAGAAGTATCGTTGAAACCGTTTTTGAGAAAATCGCGAAAAAAATTTGAAAAATAGTAATAATAATAAAATTTATTGCTTTAAACAAATTAAACTATAAGCAATGAGTTGTGATGTGAAAAAAACAAAAAAGAAGAAAAATACAAATAATAACGGATATAAAAATTACGTGAGAAATAAATAAACAATTATATATTAAAGAGCAGAAAAAAATAAATCTTGGAAATTGCAAATATAAAGAATAAGTAGACAATGTAAAAGTATCAAATATCAACGTATCAAAGTATAAAAAAAAATATCTCTCGATATAAAAATTTATAAAACAAAGAAAAAAAAAAAAAATCTGATGTGAAACACTCACACAACTTTCTCTTACTCCTGTCCTCAAAATTATAATTGACAAATTTTACAGTTTGTATACCAAATTTAATGAAATTCGTCGAAAATTGAAAAAACTGTTCAGTAAATGCGCACTTCCGGTTTACTAATTTCCTTGAAACACAGAATTTACGCCATCTATTTATTTCTAATTAATTTTCTTTAAATGATAGAATTGTATAAAAATCAACTATGATAGCACTTTAAAAAAAAAAATAACCCCACCCCTCCCCAAAAAGGCCCTTAAATAAATTTTTCTAGAGAAATGTTTCAAATAAAAGTTGTAGCTCTTTGTATGTATAGTTGATATACAAAGTTTAAAGAAAATCGTCGGAGTTATTTTTAAGAAAATCGTGAAAAAGTGAAAAAAAAACATTGAGTTAATTGGAAAAAGTAAACGTACTTCCGGTCATCCGATTTTTTTCAAACTCGGAATTTCAACAACATATTTAATTCTAATTAACATTAGTTAGATAACAGAATTGTATAATAAACTGAAATAGCAATTTACAGGAAACCATAACCCGACCCCCTCCCGTAAAAGTAGTCTTAAATTTATTTTACTAAAGAAATGTTACAAATAAAAGTTGTAGCTCATTGTATGTGTAGTTGATATAAAGCTTGAAGAAAATCGTCGGAGCTATTTTTGAGAAAAACCCCAAAATAGTAAAAAAAAAAAAAAACAACTAGTAACGTGGTACTTTCGGTTGAGTAATTTTTATAGATAACCTACTGTTAGATCCCATGGTGATACCTAAACGGAATATCAAGTTTCAACTTTCTTCGGTTTTTCGTTTTTGAGCTATACTGTTCACATACATACATACACACACACACAGAGACCATTTGCTAAAAACCACTTTTTTGGACTCAAAGGACCTCAAAACGGATATTTACGGTGAAAACTCGATATCGAAAATTTTACACGATTACAATACATAACTAGATAAAGAAAAATAACTAAAGTATATTATAAAACCAATAAAAACAATAACAAAATAACAATAAACGAATAAAAAGTAATGATTAAAAAAAAAAAAAAAAAAATACTTTTTACAATTTTTGTTTTAAACTATTCACAATAAACAAATATAAATTAATTTTGTCTGAGATTATTGATATTCGTGCGTTTTCTTTACCACTTTACTAAATGATTTCTTCTCTTTTTCACAATTTTCTCAAAAATGACTCCAACGATTTTTTTGAAACTTCGTATATAAATAAACATGCAAAGATCTACAACTTTTATTTAAAACATTTCTCTGGGAAAATTCTTTTAAGGACATTTTTAGAAGAGGGTTGGGGTTATGTTTTTCTCTAAAGTGCTATCATAGTTGATTATACAATTCTATCATCCAAAC
Source organism: Triatoma infestans (assembly GCA_011037195.1). Taxonomy (NCBI): domain Eukaryota; kingdom Metazoa; phylum Arthropoda; class Insecta; order Hemiptera; family Reduviidae; genus Triatoma; species Triatoma infestans. Next base: position 12,611 of record JAAEAF010009061.1, read on the forward strand.
ATAATTAATTAGAAATAAACAGATGGCTGAAATTCCGATTTTCAAGAAAATTAGTAAACTGGAAGTGCGCTTACTGAACAGAACTGTTTTTCAGTTTTCGACGAATTTCATTGAATTTGGTACACAAAGTATAAAATTTGTCAGTTATAATTTTGAGAACTGGAGTAAGAGAAAGTTGTGTGAGTGTTTCACACCAGATTTTTTTTTTTCAAATAAAATATGTTTCTGGCATCCATCACACAATACTTTCCTCTTACAAAGATTTAAGAAATGAATATTAAAACAAAATTTGAAAAGAATACGGTTTATTGATATGGTTTACGATGGAATTACAAGTGTTCCATTTGACCACAATATTTACCTTATACCATCACAATTTTACTATTCTGGTTAGAACCATCTCTTAGAAGACAATACCTCATAATTAATATTCAATTTCAAAGATCCTTTCTGTCAAGCAATCCATCTATCTGTCTACTCTATTTCACTTTAAACCACATTACTATAGTTAAAGCACTAGATCATTTCAATATAATATACATATTGCGTCACATCTCTTCACTATTTAATATCCTAAACCTTTCAAAGTAACTCCACTCTCTGGAATCCTAATCAATTAAAAATCCTAATTATTTACACTCTTTCAAGTATTCCTCTTTCACTTCCAATACCCAACAAACATCTGTTTGATAAAATGTTTAAAACATCTTCCAAAAGTTCGAATTCAGAGTCTTAAATACTATGTATTTGTAGTGGAAGAAGAAATGCAAAAATAAATAGTTTTGAAAATATTTTAAGTGAAATAATTTTGGCAAAAATAAAGTATTTTAGAGTCAGGTACGATAATTTAAGGTCATTGTTTCTAAAGAGACAAAAGCATAGGAATCCGTTAGGAAAATAACAATGCAAATTGGCCAACTGTTTTGTAAGAGAAAATCCCCCGTTAGAGAGGGCATTCCTTCAAGACAGTCTGCATTCTGCTTTCAAAGCCAGAACACTTGTTTTTCGCTCTCTAGCATCAGTGCATATTAATAAGTTAATAATTTATTTGCAAATACTGTAGTTATTATTTTTAATAGAATATATTTATTGTTAGCAGTGGTGACTACTTTCTTATTTCTGATACTTCACTTTCTTAAACATATATACTTACAAGCCCTTTTACTAAACCGCTCGTGCTATACAAGCTACCAGCACGCCAACACACTACCACTACAAACTCCCAATAATAGCACACCAATTACATTTCATATTCATCTATCCTGATAAATGTAAATTTTTAAATAAAGTATTGACTTTAAAGCAGCATTCGACCACATTGACCAACAAGCTCTGTATCTTAAACTATATAACATAGGCGTTTCAACAAAATTTTTGTTAGTACCTTGAAATCGTTATATTCATGCTCTCAAGCCGCTGTACGAGGTTGCAAAGGCATATCGGAATGCTTTCCAATAAGGACAGGTGTCAGACAAGGGTGCATTTTAAGCCCTCTTTTGTTTTCCATATTCCTTGACGACTCATTCTTATCATTATTTATTATTTTAGGTGAATCTTGGAGATTTGTGATGTTAGATTTCAGTGTTGTTCGGGTTTGATGACCAGCATTATCTTCTGTATTACTGTGTAATTATATTCTACCTGCCTATTTACAGAAAACCAACAAATACTCCCACTAACACCATTATTTTGTTAGGCTCGTCAACATCCATGGTAATTGGCGTCTAGAGCATTCTCAGTGCATTGCCCAGCCTCCGGATAGTGTTCACTCGTTACAGATAACACCGTCCATCACCGGACAGTGAGCTGTAGCGGCTCCTAGGAAGGAAAAAATCTAAAACGTAGCACTGCACTCGAATCTGCGTGGGTGTGTCCAACGAGCTAACGCTGACCTAAACTCTTCTCTGATGATTAAAATGAATGTCATGTGTTTTTATTTTAAATTTTATATTAATTTTAATTTAATTTCCATCTAAAAATAATGAAATAAAGGTTACCGGCAACAATAGACATGTTCATTTTCCCTACCCGAGCAGTAAGTAGAATGATATGCTGCACAAGTTCTGTATTGGGAATTAGTATGTGAGTGGCGTGAAATTAAGCGTCCAGTTTTTGTACGAACAAAAAACCTCAAATCAAAAAATATATATTACAAAAAAAAAAGTGTATATTCAATAAAAATGTTTCTTTTTAATAATAACATTATGATTGTCATATAAACATTAAAAAAAAAAAAAAAAAATATTTTATCATAAACTTCCACCATCCAGAAACTTGCTTTGTTTTTCTTATGCAACTTGACGTAAAAGTTTATCTTAGTCATTTTTATAAACAACCTTCTGCTTATTCCCGTTTTGTGTAATTTTTATACCTGTGTTTGTTAAAAAAAACTAAAATGTTATAGGGCCAAAAAAATAAGTGCCTTCTAAGTGTTCAGAATTAAGCCTATTATAACATACTAATCATGTATCAAGAAATATACAGGTGGTATGGTGGGCAGAAATGTATCTTCACGCCGCCTATATCTTTCCCCTTAAAGTAATAAATACGGAAATAATAGCAAAAGAATTATTAAACTAGAATTTATATCAATTAAAATTTTTTCTACAATAATCATTAATAATAGTACTTTATTAATAAATGACTACAATTCATATATAGAAAAAAAGATTAACAAAGTATTTATCGGCATTGATAAACATCCGTCAGCTGGAGTCGTTAATACAAACGAAAAAGAAAAAGAAAACTTAAACAATGTATGTTTAACGCATAATTCAATTTTAATTTATATTTCCTAAACATGGGAAGTAATAATAATAAATGAATAACTACATGAGTAATAAAATAAATACACCAATCGAAATTATATATACAAATGAAAAGAACAAAACAAAAGAAAAAAAAAACAAAAACTGGAATTTATTAAAATACATAAATACAAAGTATATGTATGAAAAATAGAAAAATTTAGGTTAGGTAGGTAAATCAAAAGTTGAACTCCTGTATCAGTTCATAGCGGTAATTCCAGGCATGTCGAGCATACTTTATGAGGGCAAGGCAATTATTACTATTCAGCAGAGCTATGAGGTAAGGTCTTGTCAACACTCTCTGATCAAGATAAAGAATGCGCAATTCAGTGAGAATACTACATTCTGCTAAGAAGTGGATAACATTTTCCACAGACCGAGAATTACATAAAGAACATCCCTCTCTATCCAAGGAGTGTAGTTCAGATATAGCAATTCGCACCTGAGTTTAAATAGCCAGCGAAGTTCGCCTAAAGTTAAACCACAAGAGTTACTAAACCACACATTGAGTTAAAATTGCGGTTCAGTTCTATATTTAATAAAAAGTGTGTAGCCCCCTCACTCGTCCTCACACTCTCCTCCCGATAGGCCGACCTTATTTTATCCAGTAATGGAAATCCAATTTCCAAAACCAAAATGCATTCTTTTTAATGAATTCATCCGCAACTATTTTAGGTAAATGGTAAGATGGGAGATTTAGGATACGCAGGCAATATTTAAAATGCAACTAGAGGGTAAATACTTCGATCGGATCCACTCCCGTCTCTATGTGTAACATATAATTAGGGGTCGAAGAAGGAAGCGAGAACAATTTTTTTAATAAAAAATCTTTGAAGCTTCTCCACTGACTCATAGCGCTGATATCCCCACACTTGGGCGGCATAACACACAATGGATATGCATATTGAATTGAAAAGTTGAAATTTGAATGGAAGAGGCACCAGACTCTGGGAGAGAAAACCAGCCCATACACTATTAATGGCATACATAGCAGAAGATACCTTGCCGGTGAGATGCGTGCTTAGCGAAAGTCGTGGGGTCAATATAACTCCAAGATATTTATAATGACTTACAACCTCAAAACGCTGCCTCTTGTAAACCCACTTTTCATTTGCAGCAAGCCGGCCACCTCTACGAAAAACAACAATTTTGGATTTGTTCAAATTCAGTGACAAATTCCAGAGATCACAGTATGCCGCTAGATTGTTAATATTTGTCTGCATGATAACGGGGTTATTAGAAAGAATGACGACATCATCAGCATAACTTAAAATCTTGATGACAGTATTGCCAACGCGTATACCATCATCTAGAACATTGGGCAAGTCGTCAAGGAATATGGAAAACAAAAGAGGACTTAAAATGCACCCTTGCCTGACACTAGTCCTTATCGGAAAGCATTCCGATATGCCTTTGCACCCTCATACAGCGGCTTGAGAGCATGAATATAACGATTTCAAGGTACTAACAAATTTTGTTAAAACGCCTATGTTATATAGTTTAGGATACAGAACTTGTCGGTCAATGTGGTCGAATGCTGCTTTAAAGTCAATGAAGAAACCATATAATTTATTGCCCTTCTTTAAAAATCTCAATTTTATAACATTAATTAAAATAAACAAATTACCTATGGTTGAATATCCTCGCCTAAGCCCCGCTTGATATTCACTTAGCAGATTATTGTCTTGAATACAGTATTGCCAACAACTTCGGAACTCGAGGCGCCGAAGGAGGAGACCTGAGAATATTTTTGCATCCATACAAGAGATACCCCTGTAATTCTCAACATCATTGATATCTCCTTTTGTAAAAAGAGGGAAAATGATGGATTTCCGACTTTGGGTGGTATAAGTTTTACCTCATAAAAATAGTTAAATAGAGCCAGAAGTGTAGAATATAAACTATCCAGGGCATATTTATAAATATGCCGTGAATTATCGGTCGGGCCCAGTAGCCTTATTATTTTTAACGGTACTTATTACTGACAGGTTTTCTTCAAGGGTGAATGGAGAGTCTAGGGATAAAGAAGATATATAAGGTTCAGCATATAGTACGATTGATGATGTAGTATCAGGATTAGTAGTTTTTCGAAGTGAGCAACTAAAACATTCATGGAGATATTATTACCACAAACGAAATTTTTTAATTTGA
>JAAEAF010009062.1:0-30816 GCA_011037195.1 Triatoma infestans
AAAAAAAAAAAAAAACGTTATATATTATTCGTTGGCTCATTATGTACAATATAGCAAATTGAAGAGATAGTTTTCCCCAATGGATATTGATTAAAATGTAAGTAAGTACATATGGTGCGTTTTTTTTTTTTGTTTTTTTTTTTATAGCTGGAACCCTAATTAAATATTTTTTTACTATTTTAATTTCTATGGAATAAAAAAAATATATATAATTATTTACATATTTTTTGTTTTGTGTGTGCGCTATTTTTCAGTGTTGTGTTTTTTGTTTGTTTTTTTTTAATATGAATGATACTATTTTTTATTTAATAAAAAACTATTTGTGCATGCGCATGTGCAACTTTAAAAAAAAAAACAACAAAAAAACTGTGTTTATGTCGTGTTTGTGTTGTTGACTTTGTTTCAAAATTTTTTGCAATAAAATGCACTTTTATATTTTAGCATAATAAATTAGTTTTATTTTTATTTAGCTTTTAAGTAAATTAAGTAATTAAGACAAAACTTTTTTTTTTTTTTTAATAAAGCATCTTTTAAAAGATGTTTTTTTTTTTTATAAGTATAATTAATTATATCAATATTAATCATCGCTTCCACCATCTTTTTTTACTACTCTACAACAACATAAAAACATATTTCATTAATTTTCTATTTTTTTTTTTTTTTAATTTTATTTAACGGAATTGTTTACTACTTCTTTTTCAGCCCTTAAAGATAATACAATCTTTTGGATTGGTGAGTTTTTATTTATTGTGTTTTTTTTTTGTTAAATTTACATTATTATCCCTTTAACTATAAAAACCAGCTGTTTTTATACCTTGTTAAAAGCAGCCTCTACATGGTCAATAACATTCATCAATATTCGTGTTAACCAATCACAAACTTCGTTACTTCAATAATATTGATCATGTAAGGTAATGAAGTATTGTGATTGGTTAATACTCGTGCTAACCAATCACAAACTTCGTTACTTCAATAATATTGATCGTGTAAGGTAATGAAATATTGTGATTGGTTAGCACGAGTATTGAAGTATTGACAATATTATTGACCGTGTAGAGGCCGCTATAGACAATCCCCCTCTCCTCCCACTCACGCTTTCAAAATTATAAAAATACAGTAAACACCCGATTATCCAGGCTAATATGGTTGGGGAGATGCGGCACACGGATAATCCGAATTATAAATTATTTATTACTAAATAATACAACATATTATACATTTCTAAGGCTGGATAATTATTTTAACATGTTTAATGCTCCATTATTAATTAAGGAAAATTCTGTGATTTTTGATTTGTTTGCCATAACTTTTAATGATTTTTTTTTTTTTTTTTTTTTTTAAATATCTGTTCGAATTTTTATAAGAACTATTATGTGGTTATATTCGTACAACTCCAACAAAGTGTCAACAGAATTCAGGGCCGTGTTCAAGTTTTTCTTTCTCTTGCTCTTCTGGTTGAATGAGATCGGAAATAATATCCACGTCACTCATTTTTTTGAAAACTTCCATCACATGAATCATGTTCTAACCACTCCTCAATATTTTCTCTATCAACATTTTCAAAGCTCTATCTAAATAAGCTCACTCATTTCAGATATACTATTTCACTCATCTCGGGCACCTTCTACATTTTTTTGTGTAGAATTTTCCTCCACGATCGAACGAGTGTTATTTTGGCTTTATTTTGTTCCAACATTGAGTTACACCATTTATCGCATCCAATATTGTCATATTTTTTTTTTTTTTCTTCCAAAATTTAATCAAATCATCACCTTGATTACAAAAACTTTTAATAAGGTCATTGTGATAATATCGTTTCATTAATGTGATAACCGCTTGATCCATACGTTGAATTTTTAAATTAAATTCATGCACGGATAATCCGCAAACTGGATAATCGTGAGTTTATTACTGTATTGTTAGAATTTTTAAATTTTTTAGAATTTCTTCGGTTAATCCGGAAGAAAGATTTTTCAGAATTTATTTTTGAGTTTCCGAACAACTCAGTTACATTTTTGGTAGAAATAACAAAAAAAAAATGATGCAAGCGTGTGTTTAATGTTTAGTTTTCTATAAAAATTATAACTAATTTAGTGCCAGATTTTTTCGGGAATCGATTTCTTCTATCAAAAACTAGATTTTTTTTGAAGTTCGTTAAATTTAAAAAAAAAAATATTTTGTCCTCATTTTTTAAGTTTTCGATTGAATCGAATTTTCCAAGTTGAATAAAGATGTTATTTAGTCGATAATCTATTGAAACCGGGGTTGTCCTGGGTTGTCCTGTGTTACCTATGTATATATATCTATCTCACTGTGAAATGACCTTAAAAAAAACTTAAGTTGTCACTCAAAATTTTTTTAATTACCTTATCTTAATTATCCATTATTATGTAATATAGATTTCTTTATTATAAATAATATCAAATGTAAACATTATCACAAAGTTTGGAAACAAACCCTTTTATTTATTTCGTCATGATATCCATACAAAGTGTGTTGTAGAGTAGTTAATAAACCAAAAGTAGTTATTCCAATATTCACTTGGTTTTATTTATTTATTTATAAACTTCACAATAAAAATTTATTATTATTATTATTATTAATGTATAACTACTTTATTAAACTATATTATTACATAAACTATTCTCACACCTTTTTTCACAACAAAACATAACCTTTGTTCATAACAACATGGAGTTAACCTTTTAAATTTTAGTCATATTTAACTTAACGTTGCACAAATTTATACACTATTTTTAAAAGCACAAATAATCTTTTTTTTTTTTTTTTTTTTTTGTTAATTTAATCATTCTTAATAATTATTTGTTAAATATAACACGATCACAGACTATAAAGTTGCCTATGTTAGTATAAAATGCCGCTCTGCATTTTTAACATGATTTTTTTTTAAATGGCTATATTTAAAATAATAATTTTTATACAGGGTTTTTATTTTTTTAAAAATAATGAGAATCAATTTTGCTCTAATTTTGTTTCGTAATTTTGTTAAAAATTAATGTGAATTTAAAAAAAAAAAAAAAGAAACAAAAGTTACAATCAAGCAAAAAAAAAAAAACGACGCCATAGAACATAAAATATTGTAAATTTAATTTGCAATATTTCCGTGTCAGTTTTATATTACAACATTGATATTAACAAAGAGGAAGAATCAATATTATAAATAGAAATTTGTCTCGTATATCTTGAAGAAAGAATATGAAACATATTCTGGATTAAATAGCTATGCCTCATATTTTATTTTGATAATGAAAATCAATTTCAAACAACTTATAACATGTCATATTGACCCTAACTTCGTAAATGTAGAGAAACCCAAGAAGTAAGAAAACATTCTATAAAAGTGGATAAAAAGAAATGGTTTTATTTCTAAAGACAGATGAATTTTTTTAGACGAGGCTATATACTGGGACAAAAATCTTCCAAATAGATCGTATCTGTGCGAGCCACCTATGCGACTAAAAATGCTATATCAACCTGTCATCGACATTCAATCAGAATAACTTTTTTTATTTCAGTTATTCTTTCAGCATAAATGAATTAATTTAAGTTACATGAATTTGAAGTACAAGATATTGTGGGAATATTGTTTAATTAATAATTAATAGGGAGGATACCATGATGCTGCATATAACAACATGTAGACATTTCAGATATTCGCGGCTGTGCGAAACGTTAAAGATCTTCTTCGGGTTGGAAACGTAATTGTGGTTTGGAATAGGCTTCTTCAGGGAATAATTGACTAAATCAACACTGGTAAAAATAAAAGTACCAGTTTTTATCAACGCAGTTATAAAAATAAAGAAATATTGGAACGGAGCCCCCAACTTGCCCCCCCCCCACCCGCCATCGTGCACGCTGTATATAATGGGCGTGGCTTAATTTTCTCTGATACATGGGATTGTCAGTTTTATGACACGAAGTCTAAATCTCCCCTCCTACTGATTTGTGACCAAAGTTGCAGCTTTATTTTGTATTCTTCCTGTTTTTTTCATTTCCTTTTTATCTCTCTTTTCATATTCTCCATTATGTATTCATTTTTCTTCTTTATCAATTCTATTGCCTTTCTAATGACAGTTTCGTAATAATATGATTGCAATTTGTTAAACGAAAAATTTTGCATTCTGTTAAAACTGGCCATAAAATAAATTTTGTGTACTCCAAAATCCTTGTTAAAAAAAAAAAATGATAAAATTATTAAGAATTTTCATATGAAAGATAGCAGAAAAAAAGTAACGGTTTTCCAGAGTATAAATAAGGCTGCAATTCTGATAAATTGAGATCCTACAACTTTCTAAGCCATGCATATGCAAGATAGACCAGCAAATTAGGTCTTACCCCTTCTATCGCTATGTTTTACAACCATCCATTCTAATTATTTCAGGTGCTGATCCACTTATCAGGACAATTGGGACGTACTATCCTGAAGTAGCCTATTGCAATATAGGCAAAATTTCAATTTATTCCAAACCATTAAAACGTGGACTTAACCTGAAGACACCTTGGTGTTTGCAAACCGCATCATAATTCTTTTCATCCAAAAATCACACAATATGCGGTTCGGCCCGAAATGCTGGGAAAACAGCCAAGATTTTTTCCAGGGATAGATAGCTTCATTTTGTAGTTACGGTCGGATCAACAGTAGATGTTTTGACTTGATGTTTTGTACGACAATCTAATACTGTTCGCAGTGAAGATTACGTGGAAATCTGGAATTAATGGGCGAATGCAAACCGGGCGATGACGGTTGCAAGTATTTATTTTTTTTATCACAGTTCAAAATATCAGCATTATTTTATTATTTCTGTGAGACACCACTACACAGTGTGGGGTTCATGCAAGTCCCCTATTAGTAGAGTCTGTGAAATATTAGGAAGAAACATCCATCCATCTTAAGACAGATTTGCTTAGGTTGTAAGGAAATTAGGCTGCGGAAGAGCTTAGGCTACTTCCTTTTAAGGTTATAATCCGACTTGTTTGGACTGCGGTGAATCTTAGATTGGTTTGTTGTTCTTGTTTTTTTTTGGGGGGGGGGGAAAGCTAAATGGACCCAGTGGGGCTTTGGATAGCGTAGGATTTGGTCCCCTTGCACAGACGAATAATTATAACAGTCATTCGGTGACTGTTCTTAGTTTTTTGTTTTGGATGCTGGTTTAAAATTTTTAATTTTATATTGCGGATCACTCTTTAAGAAAGACAAAAACAGAATTTTTTTTTTTTTTTCTCATGAATTATTAATTTACAGAGGCTTCGCCCTTGCATCTCCTTTTTCCGGAGGCTCCGCCCCCATAAACCTCCTTTCGGGGGAGGAAAAAAATAACCACCGCCTATATACAGTTTTCAGGAAACATTAAGAATAAGGTAATAAAATAAAAACTTTAAAACACTTTGCAATAAAATTTCTGATATGACTGGAATTTGGTCAAGTTAGAAGACCCACTTTTGTAATTTGTTATGTACACGGCACAATGCTTACTTGACTTGACCAGAGCGATTTGAGTTAGATTAATTTCGGTCTTCAATTATGCAATGCTTAGCCACTCGAGATATATAACCTACTACTGTAAAAAAAATGTACAGTATTGACAAAAAAAAATGTATTTAATACATTTTATCCTAGTTTACCTTATATTTTTAAAAAAGGAAAACAATATGAAAATATGAAAAAAATAAATAAACCGAATGGCCTCATTACCACAAAATGTGTTTGTTTTGTATGCTTCTTAAGTAAACAAATAATGAGCAATGATAAAAATTAATTGAATTGATCCAGTGTTCATTGGATTGTTTATAGCACCATGAAATAGAGTAAATAAATAGTAGATATATAAAACAACTTAAAACAAAAGCATGATGTTAAATCAGTCTAGTCTGGGGGACAGTCAGTTCAAATATCTCTAAGTGTTTGTTGTTCTTTATTACTTTCTCTTAGCCCCCCCCCCCCCTATAAAGAACAAAGTCTTGCGATCTTGTCAGATTTCCGGAATTGAGTTTTCACCGGAAATACATTTTTTTTTGCGGGGTCCCCTGAATACGAAAAAAATGTTTTGTATGTATTGTAACAAAAAAGGAAAAAGACGTTCAAATTTGGTATTCCGTTTAGATACGCATTATCATCGCATCAGACACGAAAATTTCGGACAAAATCCATCAACCGAAAATGGTGCAACTTTACTTAAACGATTTTCTTTAAATTTCGTATACTATCTACACACGTAAATCCTCAAATCCTTTTATTTGAAGCATTTCTCTGGGAAAATTTATTTTTGGCGGGTTCTAGGGAAACAGTAGCATTATGCTTTCCTTTAAAGTACCACTTAACAATATATTATACGGTTTTACCACCTACATAATATTAATACACATCAGAACCATTGATAAAATTCAAAATATGAAGAAAATCGGTTAACCGGAAGTGCGATTTTACAGAATAGTTTATTCAGTTTTTTTTTATTTTTCTTGAAAATGACGTCGATTTTCTTTAAACTTGGAATGGTATGAGCCAGTTGTAGATCTATCACTTTTATTCCCAACATTTTTCTAGGAAAATTGATTTTTGTGTGGGGGGGGGAGGGTTCAATAGCGTCAAGCTTATTTGCTTCTTTTCCTTCATTAGTATTATTTATGAATTTTTTTTATTATTCTATTTTGGGATAGCACATATTATTGAGAAAGTGAAGATAATAGACACTGAATATTTCCCCTGTATACCCCTTTTCCTCCTGGTTCTTCGGGGGATCTTTCTTGCAATCTACGGGATCGTTTAACAAGCAGGGATGTCACCACCATGGAAGGACTTTTAGTGCAATGCCCGACCATAGCAGAAGTGCCGAAGCACTTGACCCCCGCTTGACCCATTTAAGGGCAGGTTGAGATTCGCTCAACTAGCGCGCAGAGTGATCCCACTACCTGGTCACACTCCACTCCCAGAAGCTAGAGAACGCACTCCCTAGCAGGCTCTCTGGTAAACCGCGCACACCCAGCAAATGCGCTTCTAGCTACGGGCTGGCTCCGGCGTTTAATTTATATTGCGAGTCTCCTCCCGCTCAACTCCATGACTTCGGTCATTGGAGTTATTGATTAATGCACGGCTACTACGAATCCTACTTCAATTGCAAGCAATTGGCTCGGAAACTGGCTTGCGTCCGTAGTTCAGTATTTCAACTCTTACGAGCTAGTGTGACTGATCGCACGCCCGATCGATCTACAGTCCATCTACTGATTCCAGTCCATTGCCTCAAGCACAGCGGTTTGAGTAACCCAGATAACTTGCAGGCAACCCTGCAAGGGGAAAGGATCAGGATGGGTTGGGGGAGGGAATCCCCAACCTGGAAAGCCAGAGGCTGATTGCACCCCGAAGGGTGGGCGATAGCGTCGCCACAGGTCTACGCCCAAATGTCTCTAGTTGTTTGAAGTAAGAGTGACACAACTAGATTTTACTTTCCACACAAGGACTCATACATATCTTATTAGAAGATACGACTGTCCAGTGCAGGGTCTCCCTTTTAGTCGCCTCCTACGACAGGCCTATTCTACCCCGGGACCTACCCGGGAGACACTGAATATTGTTCTACACTCATAATACAGCCAAAATAATATTGTGTAAGTGTTCACACCAGAATTTGTTAATTATATTAGCCAGAAAGACTTATCGGTAATGCAGGTTTAGTATAATAGCCAATTTTTTTATTTTAACGGGCCTAATCCTTAAAGATTGTTTCCATTGGACCTTTACATTCCACTTTGCATGTCTAAATACATTTCATTGGCTAAGCCCCAACCAGCTGTTATTTCAATTGGTTATCCAATTTCCTTCCAAAAAAAAAAAATGGGTTTTTCCAAATGAGAACAATTTTCGAACATATTTCTTCATCCATTGTTTTATACATGCACTATGATGGCACATACAACATTTCTTTAATCCGTTTATTACTAATCTTCTCGATTCTGGATTTCTTCTCCAGAAATCCATTTTAACAACTTTTAAACGTCTGGGTTATGTTTTCGCGACTATAGTAAACGATGTTTCCAATTATAGCTTTGTATTTTTTTTTTTTTAAATAAATCGAAACTTATTTGGCCGATCGACAAAATCAAAATAGAATTGAGCATCCGGATGGCCCTGCGCCCCTGAACGTTTAACAATTTTCCATTAGCACACTGCTCCCCCATTTTTTCCTAGCTGTCCTCTGTTGAAACAAATTTCATGTTGAAAAAATAAAAAAAGAACACAAGTAACGATTTCAAGCGAAAGTAAGCAGATCATTGTTCTGTTTAGATTCCGACGGTTTATCTTCAAATTAATTTGAGCCTATTCGGCTGAGGAGGCTTGCCAAATGCTTAGGAATGGTTGAAAAAAGAGCTGAAAAATTCAGCCTAAAAAGTTTTCATTTGTGATCAAAAGAACATATTACTCTCATTGTCCCCACTTCAACTTCTTCGTATCTTCTAAACCTTACCGCCTTATCACAGATCCCTCATTCTGAAAAAAGGGTGCATATTGTCTATGTTATAGAAACAAGGCATAGACCTACACTATGGAGAAACCTGCACACCCTGCCTCTTCCGAAAAAAAACTTGGTATTTCACTCCTATTTTGGTTAATTATGAAAAAAAGGGCAAATTTTGGTAACCTCCGCTTCTTTCTTTATACTCGACGTCTGGTTGCTAGAACGTCTAAATGATAGAAAGCATTTATTTTTATTTATTTTATAATATTGATATTTTATTAATTGAAGATATATTTATTATTCGTCTGTAGGGAGGGACCCAAACCCTATGATAGCCAAAGCACCAATGGGCCCATATAGTTACCTCAAAGAAATTAACAGCAAACCGGGTCTAGAACAAAAATCCAGACCGGCGTCTAACCCATTTAAGATTCACCGTAGTCCGAACAAATCTTATCATAATCTTCAAAGAGAATTAGCCAAAGCTCTTCCATAGACATCCTGTTCCGACAAAAGATCCTGAACATAATTTCCTCACAACTCAAACAATCTGTTCATGAGATGGTTGGGTGTTTCTTACTTTGTCACATAAAAAACACCAACAAAAGAGGTCTGCTGGCATGAGTCCTATTAACTAGGAGGCGGTGATACACTTATTTGTCAAATCATCAGAGATTTTTTTCCGTGATAGCCTGCTTCTTTTTTGTGGTCATCGACCGATTTCGGGCGTTCGCCCATCATCAGGATGCGTTTGTCAAACAGTGTAATAACACAGACTTGCACAGAGCAAATGTTTATTATACACACTTATTCGGAGTGTATAAACTGAATTTGCACTGTACAAGTCCGTGTTATCACACTGTTTGACAAACGCATCCTGATGATGGGCGGAACGCCCCAAATCGGTCGATGGCCACAAAAAGAAGCAGGCTATCATGGAAAATATCTCTGATACTTTCCACCTCTGCGGAACCAATCACAATTACTTGTCACATCAATCAAGATTTCGTAAAAAAATTTCCTAATTAAGAAGTACTTGATAATTGAATGAAGATGATATTAAAAATTTTTAAAGTTAAAAACAAAATGAAATACTACATTTTCAAAAATGTTGAGCAAAAATTGTTTGAAAAAAAATTACATTTTAAATCGATATTAACAATCGAATTCCAGTGACATTTTCAATCAAGAAATTTTCAACTTATTATAGACGACAAATTTTTTGGGGGAAAATTTAAAAAAATGATTCCCAGCGAAAATAAATTTATGTTTTAAAACAAAACAAAAACAAAAAAATCATTACTCTGAAAATAACGCGATATTAAAGAATAAAAAAAAAAAAAAAATATTGCAGACTGAAAAATTTGATAATCATGTAAGGGCAAAATAAAATTTAGCTTGGTTGGCAATTTTATGCCCTAAAAGAAAAACAATATGCTTTGATCTAAATTTAAAGTTTCTTATTTTTTTTTAATGCTTTCTTTAAATTTCACTCTGAAATTCACTTATCTGACAACATAGTACACAATATGACATAATATTTTAGTTTTTTTATTTCGCACAAAAAACAAAGTATGGCTAAAAGTTATAATGAGGCAATCGTCGTTTTTTTTTTATTCTTTCAAATTTCTTTTATTTAAGATTATTATTAATATTGTTATTAATTATTCTTTTCTTCATTTTTTCAGCACCCATTATCCTGGCAAGTTAGCAAAGATGGTACAAATATGATTGGCCATATGATATTGAAGAAAACAATAAGAGAAGGTGTTGGACCAACTTCAAGTGCGGCCATTTTAGGTTTAAAAGTAGTCGGTGGAAAACTTTTGGAAACTGGTGGTAGAGGTGCTTTAATTGAAAAAGTCAAAAAAGGAAGTACAGCAGATATTGAAGGTCAACTCAGGCCTGGTATGTGTGTTTTTATGGCTTTTTTTATTATTAATTAAATTTTGAAACTTAATTTCTAACTTCTTCCCAGCTTTTCTAAATCATAAAAAAAATTAACATTAAAATTTTATCATTTATCCGTACGTTTTATTTTCTCTAATTACTAAGATACCTGCTGAATGATATACCTATTACGATCATGCTAGATTTTTGAAATTGAGTTTTCACCGGAAATACATATTTTGAGGTCCTTTGAGTTCGAAAAAAGTTTTTTAGTGAACGGTCTGTATGTGTGTCGGTGTGTGAACAAAATATCTCAAAAAACGAAAAATAATAGAAAGTTCAAAGTTAGTATTTCATTTAGGTATAACCACATCTGACTTTTCCATACCATTATTTACCCCTATTCTGTCTCTTCGTAAAGCTCCTTCCTTAGTATAAGGACTTTCTCTTACTCCTGTTAATTCAGTTATATAAAATCTCAAATTTTCCTTTAAACATCAAATTTTTTGCTTATTTGGCCTGGCCATTATTGTAGAGGAAGGGTTTAGCTTAATGGTAGCGCGCTGGAGGTCCCGGGTTCGAATTCAACTGTCCTTAGATTTTTTTCTCTTCCTAGGAGCCTCTACAGACACTGTCCGGTGATGGGCAATGTTGTCTATAGCTAGAGAACATTGCTCGGAGGCTGGCAGTGCACTGAGAAGGTTCTGGGTAGCACAATATATTTTTCTGGTCGCAATGCAATAATTCCCTAAAACAAAACAAAACAAACAAAAAAATCATAAATATAGATGAGCATATCAACATACTAGTACACACACACTAGGGAAGCAAAGAGCACGCAACATAACTTAAAACCATCCCCTCATATTTGAAATTTAATGCCACAAATATCTCATCGGAAATATCCGTTTTGAGGTCCCCTGAGTCCAAAAACGTGGTTTTTATAAAATGTTTCTGTGTGTGTGTGCGTGTGTATGTGTGAACAGCATAGCTCAAAAAACGAAAACCCGTAGAAAGTTGAAACTTGATATTCCGTCTAGGTATCATCATGGCATCTGACAGTGGGTCACTGTCAAAATTCCTCAACCGGAAGTACCACTTTACTTAGTGGTTTTTTTACGTTTTTGCAATTTTCTCAAAAATGCCTCCAACGATTTTCTTCAAACTTAATATATCATCTACACATACAAAGAGCTACAACTTTTATTTGAAACATTTCTCTGGGAAAATTCATTTAAGGGCACTTATGGGGAAGAGGTGGGGTTAGGTTTTCGTCTAAAGTGCTATTTCAGGAGTTTCCCGGAAATATCCCTTTTGAGGTCCCTGAGTCAAAAAAGTGGTTTTTAGCAAATGGTCTGTGTGTGTGTGTCTGTGTGTATGTATGTGAAAAGCATAGCTCAAAAACGAAAAACCATACAAAGTTGAAACTTGATATTCCGTCTAGGTATCATCATGGCATCTGACAGTGGGTCACCTGTCAAAATTCCTCAACCGGAAGTACTAAATTACTTGTAGGTTTTATTACTTTTTTGCAATTTTTTCGAAAAATTCTAACATCTAAATAATGTTAATTAGAATTAAATATGTTGTTGAAATTCCGAGTTTGACAAAAATCGGATAACCGGAAGCGCGTTTACTTTACCACTTTTACTAAATAATTTTTTCACTTTTTCGCGATTTTCTCAAAAATGCCTGCGACGATTTCCTTTAAACATGATATATTAATACTCATACAAAGAGCTACAACTTTTATTCAAAACATTTCTCTAGGAAAATTCATTTAATGGCACTTTTAGTGGAGGGGTGGGGTTATGTTTTTCTCTAAAGTGCTATTACAGTTGATTATACAATTCTATCATCCAAACAAAATTAATTAGAAATAAATGAATGGCCAAAATTCAGAGTTTCAAGAATATTAGTTAACCAGAAGTGGGCTTTTTCTGAACAGTTTTTTCGTTTTCGTCGTATTTGAATTAATTTGGTACACAAACTATAAAATTTGTCAATTATAATTTTGATAAGTAGAGCAACAGAGAGTTGTGTGAGTGTTTCACACCAGATTTTTTTTTTTTTTTTAGGTGAAATGTTTTTGAAATAAAAATGAAAATGATAGGTTTTTATATCTGCGCATTAAGAAAAAAATCCATTAAAATTCAAAAATCTTCTGTAAAATTACTCTTCCGGTTAGCCGTTTATTCTTCAAATTTAGAATTCGATCAATGCTAATTAATGTATATTAATATTAATCTAGATGGTAGATGTAGATTGTTGTAGGGGATTATTGCACTGCGACCTGAAAGATCTGTTGTGCCCCCCAGAACTTTCTCCAATGCACAGCCAGCTTCCAAGCAGTGTTTTCTAGCTAAACACTGCCCATCACTGGACAGTGAGTTGTAGAGGCTCCTAGGAAGAAAAAAAAAAATCTAAGGGCAGCATGCTGGTTACGAACCCGGGATCTCCGCGTTGCTAGTCTAGCGCGCTACCACTGAGCTAATCCCTTCCTTCTCCCTTGGCTTTTGCCAATTAACTAAGGACGGAGACCCTAGTCTGTGTACTGTGCCCTTGTTTGTAAAGTGTAGAGGTTATGTTGTTTAAGTATGTTATGGTGGTTGGTTCCACAGAGCTGGAAAGCATCAGAGACATTTTCCGTGGTAGCCTGCTTCATTTTGTGGTCATCGACCGGTTTCGGGCGTTCGCCCATCTTCAGGATGCGTTTTTTCAGACAGTGTGACAACACAGAATTTGCACAGAGCAAACTTAGTTTTCACACTCACACATATATGTATATATTTCACACTCATATATGTATATGTAATTTATATGTGTGAGTGTGAAAACTAAGTTTGCTCTGTGCAAGTCTGTGTTGTCACACTGTCTGAAAAACGCATCCTGAAGATGGGCGAACGCCCGAAACCGGTCGATGACCACAAAATGAAGCAGGCTACCACGGAAAATATCTCTGATTGTTTAAGTATATTGTGTACTGTTCTGACGAAGTGCTTGGTGTACTGAGCTGTGTGGTAACCCTTGGGATCGCTACTCTCCAAGTAACTACATTGCAACAGATACCTCTTGCGGGCTGTATATCTAGGGGGATAAAAATCAAACATGGCACTGAAATGGTACTTTAGGGGACAACAGAACGCTACGTATACCCCTAAACCTGAGATATACACCCAAAAAAAAATCAATTTTGCCAGAGAAAATATTTCAAATAAAAATGACAGGTATATTTATATGTGTGTAGATAGTGTACGAAGTTTAAAGAATGCTAAAAACTGGCAAAAAAAAAAAAACATTCATAAACTCGTAATACCACTTGATAGGTTTCCCGAAACTTTCTTGTCCGATAGGATGGGTAGTAACTAAACGGAATATTAAGTTTTGCGCTTCCTACGATTTTTCATTTTTTAAGATAATCTATTAACCCAGAACAGACTCACACAGACCATTCGTTAAAACATTTATTTCGTACTTGGGGGTGGGAGAACTTCAAAAATATATATCCCGATCACAATATTCCCTCTTAAATAGGAGTAAAAGAAACTAAAAATAGGGCGCAGTCAAGGGGGTAATATTAGTAACTTCTTACAAGAGAATTTCTATATCTTCTACCTCTTCAAACAATCTAACGAATGCACAACCATTTGTGTGGGGTCAAATTTTGGTCCACGACTCATATAGATTACAGAATTCACAAAATAAATATAATTGTTATAATAAACTAAGAAAAATTTCATAATATTTCAGGTGATGAAGTATTAGAATGGAATGGAAGATCATTAAAAGGGAAAAGTTTCCAAGAAGTATACGATATAATAGCAGAAAGTAAACAAGAACCTCAGGTGGAGTTGATTGTGTCTCGAGCTCTTGGGCTACGACATACACGACTTCCTTATACACCTTCCTCTCAGCCTCATAAAGGTAAGTTCTCCCAGTTCCCTTTAGGACGCTCACTCACTCACTTGTGTTGTCCTATTAGATCCTTTCTTAACCTCTATAATAACCTTATTGTGCGAACAATAAAAAAATAAAGCCCCCCCTACATTCTTGTGAATGCCTTAAAATTCCTTCTTTTCACTTGTAGGTTTTTCATAATCTTCTCTTTATCTACCACTTTACTTCTTTGATTTGTACTTTGTAGTTAATAATATTATGTATTTGTATTTTGTTTAAACATAAAAAAAAATACTATGACATTAGGCTGTAATCATTGTATTTCCGATTGCAGTATATTTGATTTTTGTTTTTGAAATAAACACAGAAGAATATTGAAACATTTGATTACATATTTATTTCGCATAGAAGTTAGCTGGTTTTATATTTCATATTCATGTCGACCCTTTGAATATTGCCAGGCTTTCCATAATTAAAATTATATACCTTTTTTTCATTCATTCCTTATACAATATTTATTTGAGTCAGATTGAAAATTTAACAAATTCATCTAGAAATGAAAATATTTTATAGTAGGTGTAATGATTAGTTTCACATCCCATCGTAGTTTGTTTTTTATCTTTCTAATAATCCATTGAAAATATCTGGGTATGGATTTTAAAAGCAGCAAAGCTTATAAAATCCATACCCAGATGTACGCTCTTCCAGGGTAACATAAGTACGTACAATTGGCGTGATCTACTAACTGGGACCTTTTTATCAATTATGGATCAATACAGTTTCCGGTCAACTTTTTCGGGAATCCAGCATCCTGTGTTAGGATTTTTCCATCGATTTCCGGTGATACTCACCGCCTGGAAAATATGTATTCATCATAATTACCGAATGATCCGACCCTATAGGTTTTTCGATCACCAACCAGCACAACTCAGACATTAAGCTTGACGAATATAGAGTTATATTATCTACCGGCTGGGCCTGAACACCTGATCTGGGACTACACTATAATTAAATAGTAACTTATAATTTTAAAATTCTAAAAAAAAAACAAAAAAAAAAAATCTATGGCGCAACAATCCATAAAGGACCAAGGCTTCCCAGACGGCGATATATTGGGGGACGTGTGTAAGCACGCCGCAGTTCACACGCCATTTAGTTCTGATCTTCGCTACCTAGGGCGCTACTAACTGTAGATTCCGATTCTTTCTCACGATGCTGGGTCAACACCGACTTTACCCTCACGGGAATCGAACCCTGAATTTAGCTTACTACACCAACGAGTGAGGACTTTAAAATTCTAAAAGACTTAATATAAAGATACAGTACTTGAAAAGGGAAAGAGAGAGAGAAAGATGCGGCGCGAACTATGATGTAAACCTGTAATGGGGGAAGCTTGTAGGCGGAGCTTGCTTTCAAAACTCATAATTACCCCAACGGAGTAAGGTTTTGTTGGAGTAGAAAAAACGACCGTGACGTTATCTTGCGAGTGTGAACGCAAGTATAGATAACTTTTGATAAGACAAAACATTTTATAGATTTGGAATTATGATATCCTCTTCTACTGGGCCATTAAATAAATTCTTTTCCAAATATAAGAAGTAAAATAAATTATTCTTAATTTCTGTAATAAGAGGCTTAAAATCTTGCATGTTGTGACAGAATGGGGTTACAATGGAGGAGGGATGAACGGATCTAATATTAAAAAAAAAAAAAAAAAAAAAAATCATACATTTATTCAATTCATATTCAATTTAATATTTACCAAGGAGATTCTGCACGAAAAGCCAGCTAGCTTTTCTAATAATATAATAAAATATTTTATTCAGTAAATCGTATGCAACATTTCTACAAATATTACAGAACTTAAAGGTCCACATGGTGAAGGTGTTTCTTAATACATTATATATCGAATAACTGGGGGTGATCTGTGGGTAAAGTACATTTACTGTCTGGCTATATAGATAGTATATCATTATAAAACACGCGTTGATTGAATATAACACTCGGTGTCCTTTAAAATAAATAGATAAAACAAAAATACAATTGGTTAGTGTACTGGACTCCCACGCGGAGGACCCGGATTCGAGTCCAACTGTGCTACCCTTAGATTTTTCCTTCCTAGGAGCCTTTACAGCTCACTTTCCGGTGATGGACAGTGTTGTCTGTAACTAGAGAACATGTCTGGAGGCCGGCAGTGCACTGAGAAGGCTCCGGGCGCCAATGACGCGCCTTAAATTAAAAAAAAAAAAAATACATCTTTATATATTACTTTCCTAGTAAGCTTCTACTGTTCAGTGTTCAGAGGAACGAGAAAATACCAGGGGAATCAATGACTTAGACTTTTACACGCAAATAAAGAACATAAAGTGTTGTTGTTCGTTATAAAAAATTAAAAAAAAAACGTTCAAGCTTATAGCTGTGTGTCCAGAAGAGTTAGTAGATAATGTAATATAAATATGCCTCCACAGGACGGAATTTGTGTCAATGAAATTAACAAAATGTTTGATAAAAATTCACATTCTTATGCAACAGAATGTCATACACTTCCTATTGAAGCCCCTGTTTCAATGCCCCTCCCCCCCCAGTAATCCCCACTTTTAAAATAAATAATTACTAAACTCACCACTCAAACACCAAACAACAGCATACATAAGGTAAATATATAAAATATTATTAATTTTGTAACGTTAATTATATTATTTTAATGCGATTAATATAAAACTAATTTAATTTATTATTTTTTAATTATACACTTGTATAATAATATCTGAAAAATATAACATGTGAAGTTATTAAAAGACAATAGGTCCTTCTATTTGTACCATACATAAGTGACTAGCAGTTTTGCGCACGATTTTTTCCCCGTACTCTTAGTGCTGCATGAGGAAGTTTGGGATTGTGTCAAATTTTCTATTTCGAGTTTATGTGTTTTGAAGTCCCCCGAGACCGAAAAAATGGTTTTTAGAAATTGATCTCAGTGTGTGCGTGCGTGCGTATACATGCAATAGAGTCATTCAATAACTAAAGAAACAAATCGCTATAGCTCAGAAACGGTTTGTTTAATTAATACAATAGTTTCAGCGCATCAAGTTGGCATCCCTATACTTAGCTTCTCATCAGCTGTTCGAGAGTATTTAGTGAGTATAACCTCAAATGTAATTCAGTTAACAATGGCGAATCCGTACGAGCAATGCACCTAGGAAGAACAACGCTCAGTGATTAGATTTTTAGTTGTAGAGGGTAAACAGTGGTAGTGAAATCCACGAAAGAATGTTGAAAGTGTACGGGGAATTTGAACCGTTATAACGTTTACAAATGGATAGAACAGTTTAAAAGTGGCTGTATAAATGTCCAATGAAGTGGACGACCAGTTGAAGTTGCAACTTCCTCCCTCGAATCTCTCATTTACGCATTAATTCAGGACAACAGGCGTATTACTAGATGAACTGATAGCTGAAGAAGTCCATGCGAGTATTGGAACTGTACATAACATTATTCAGAATAAGCTGCAGTACAAGAAAACTTGTGCGAGATGGGTTCCAAGACAACTTACGGACGCTCACAAAGAAAGTGGGGTGGGAGATCCTTCCACACCCTCCCTATAGCCCTGACCTCACCCCATCGGACTTCCATTTGTTTGGACCCCTTAAAGATTATCTAGATTTCAATTAATGACAAATAAATTATTTTATTTTTTTTGTTGTAAACAAATAAATAAACTCTCTATAACTATTTATATAAAAATATCTAAATAAACTTTATAGATAAAAATTCTAACGAACTTTCTCTTTTTGCTATTTAAAAAAATTAAATAATTTTTCTGTCATTACGTCAAGGGGGGGGGGGACTTTTATATACAATCCTGAACCAAAAATATCCAACAAAAGACAAAAATTAAGAATAACATGGGTTAACAATGTGAGAGAAATTAACTACGAGGTCATTCAATAAGTAACGAGACAAATCGCTGTAGCCCAGAAACGGTTTGTTTAATTAATACAATAGTTTCAATGCGTCAAGTTGGCATCCTTGTACTTAGTTTCTCATCAGCTGCTCGAGAGCAGTTGATAAGAATAACCTCAAATGTATTCAGTTAACTTCGGATAGAACAACGCTCAGTGATTAGATTTTTAGTTGCAGAAGGTGTTAAGGGTGTGGAATCCACAAAAGAACGTTGAAAGTGTACGGAAATAATTGTTTGAACCGTTCGAACGTTTACAAATGGGTAGAACAGTTTAAAAGTGGCCGTGTAAGTGTCTGTGATGAGCAACAAAGTGGACGACCGGTTGAAGTTGCAACTTCCTCCCTGGAATCTCGCATTGACGCGTTAATTCAGGACAACAGGCGTACTACTGTTGAACTGATAGCTGAAGAAGTGCATGCGAGTGTTGGAACTGTACATAACATTATTCAGAATAAGCTGCAGTACAAGAAAACTTGCGCGAAATGGGTTCCAAGACAACTTAGGGACGCCCAAAAAGAAACCAGCCAGGTCTCAAATTAGACAACAGTTGAAAGAACAATGTTTAATTGTAAAAATGAATTTTTCAATAAAATTTAGAATAGAATTTTAAGGGGTTTTAGGTAGGAAACATTTTCAATCCAATGAAGAAGTTAAAAAAAAAATCAGGTGCAAAAGTGGCTTCGAGATCAACCTAAAGAATTTTTTTACCAGAGACGTGCAACAAATTAGGAGAACGATAGGAGAAGTGAATATATGTTGCTGGTACTTATGTTGAAAAATAGCCAAAGTTTTGTAATGATGAAATAAATCGGTTTTTTGAGCTACAACGATTTGTCTCGTTACTTATTGGAATAACCCTCGTAAGTATGATCAGCATAACTCAAAAAACCGGAAATTCAATTTGATGTTTAGTTTATCCTAAATGAGGTTTTGATCAAATCAGTCATCCGGAAGTAACGATTCACTGAATGGATTTTTTTTTAGTTTTTTGCGATTTTCCCGAAAATGGCTCCAACAATTTTCTTTTAACTTGTAGATCATTACTCCACACATAATAAAGAACAATTTTATTTGAAACATTATTCCGCAAAAATTCATTTATCATTCTATCATTTACATAATATTAATTAGAATTAATATTATGATGGAAGTACTGTACCGGAAGTGTAACATTACGTTTCAGTTGTTTCAAATTTTTTGCGACTTTCTCCATAAAGACAACAAAGAATTTCATTAAACCTGGTATAATTTAATCATACTACAGAGACTATCATTTTGGTTTAAATTAATTTTTCGAGTAAATTCATTAAAGGGAGGGTTTTTGGGGGAGCAGTAAAATTATACTTTCCTCAAAAAAAGTAATTTTTATAAAAGTTTCGACATTCCCATTCATGTATCTTAATGACAAATAAACATCTATTAAGAATTATATATTAGGACAGAATTAGTCAATTATAAGTATGTAAATCGTATTAATTTGAAACTCGCGTGAGTGTTTCACACCCAGATTTTTTTTTTTTTAAATTTTTTCTGGAGATCTAAGTCTAGAAAACCGAACTAAGCGGGATACCTGAAATCAAGGTAAAATGAAAATAGTCGGGGGAGTCTTGGTGATGAATCAGATCCTCATCAGAAATTCCAGTGTTAGTGCTTTGACAGATTCAAAGCCACAGAATGGTAAAAAAGAGTTGATAATAGAACCAGCTGGAAAAATGAGAATCAGAAGAATAGCGCTATGAATTCTGCAATTTTTTTTTTATTATAAATGAAAGAAACATCCTATTATTTACACTGCCTTGTAACTTGAGACGAAAAATAGATCAGATACCGCAATATCAATGTTAATCAAAACAGTGGTTTAGTTAGTTTTCAATAGAGTTCAAACCAAATCCACATTCTTAGTTAAGCAGATGTTACTGGCCCAATTTTGCTGCTTGACATCGCTATAACCTTATTTCTCACGTCTGACTCTCGAAAGGTTAAATGCGCTGGGCTGAAGTTATCCCTACATCCAAGATATCTCTCCAACGGACTATTATTTGTTTTTTCGCGCTTTGAACTATTTCTCAAGTGGAAAAAATTGCACAATCGATGCAGAACTTACAAAGGGAAATATGATGTGATTTTTCACCAAGCAAAACAGCAGCGCTACAGACAGATGGGATGTACTAAGTATCAGACATGCTTTTGCGAATGAAGCGCTCAAAAGGCTGTCAGATATACATAAGCAACAAAGCTCCACCCAGTATAAAAATGGGCCAAATCTAGAGCCTAAGTCAATCGTTAGGAATCTTCATTGAAAAAGTGAACAAGCAAAATCAGTCTTCAAAAAAATCTTAAATAAGTCTCCAAGCAAGCCTTTTAAAACGATTAACGAAACAAGCAAGAGTTCTAATACCTGCACGGTATTAAGTAGTTGACCTCGGTGAACGGTTACCCCCTATCACTCGATATCTCTCAATCTCTATCTGTCTTTCCTCCATAAGTACAGTGTCAGCAGTTGTGTTCTATTCTTCAAATAATCAATACCATCTGTTACTATTACAAAGTCAAAAATACTTTTTTCAAATTTCCGTCTTCTTAAATCAGAATTTTATAAATATGGGACCAAGCTTTGGTTTCTTGTAAACGACATGTATAGACAGCGATGGAAAATATATCTAGTATGGAGTTCACTCAAAGCTTCTTTTTAAATTTCTCTAAAGACTTTGATCATTGCGGAGTCAGCACACAATAATTATTACATAAAAATATATCATAATATTTTGAAATTGGAATATAATTCAAAATCAATTCAAGTTATATGTTTTATCTTTAATAATAAATTTTTAATTGATTTGCATTGAGCAATTTTTTTTTTTTTTTTTTAGTTAACTTCAATATTAATATTATCTTGAAGTATACCTATATTAATATTAATTATTTTAAAGTTTTATTGAACTTCTCTCAAGAAAACGTCTAATGCGTGATAAATATGTAAACAAAAATGATATATATGATTATTAAAAATTGTTTTAAGAAAGAATATTGTGTGCTCTGGTTATTGATATGAGTGCATGACCAAATAATCTAGATTAAAAAAAACTAACAGCGACAAGAATTAAATCAATATTATAAATTTATATGACCAGCTATGCTGCGGATATTGATGTATGACCTAATGCAACATCCACGGTAAAAAAAAAATTAAAATACTTGTTGGTTGAATATTATATTCAAATATTATAACAATTTAAAATAGTTAATTTTTCCATTGTTATTTCATATTTATTGCTATTAATAAGCAGATACTAATATATTTTAGACATGATTGTATTATATATTTCCTCTTTAAATGTAATTTTAGACTAAAAAATGAATCTGGGGAATAATTATTATTGATATATTATTTCATAATACCATAATGAGTGTATTATTATAAATGGCGACATCTATTGAAGATATTTTTTGTGCTTACTATTGTATTATTCATTTTTTGTTTAGTTCTAGTTTCAGCTAAAAGTTTCGCGAGACCAGACTTAGCGTAAGTATTCAGCAGTAATTCTCACATTGTAAATCTGATTTTGTGAGAGAAAAATAAAGTCCGGATAAAATAAGCTAACAAACCCTTAGTACTAAACAAGTGATTTGTTTACAGAATTGGAAAATATCTTATATTTTTATTGTTGTATATGTATAAGTATGAAGAAAAATGGCATCAAGTTCAAACTTGATATTGTTACCACCCAAGGAATCGATTTGAAGAGTTAGGGGTCAAAAAGCTGTTAATGGAATGAGGAATTTACCGGATAGGTTTCTCAGTTTTTCTTGGTTTTTCTCTAAAACGGCTCCAATGAATTACCTTTAAATTGGAAATTGAAGGTATTTACTCGGACATAAACTTATCACTTTCAAAGAATAGATTGTAGATGTAGAGAAAGATTGGGAGTCGTTAGACAGAATTCTAAACTACGTTTTTTAAGTTTTGTTTGGGGGGAGATTCATTGTGGTGTTGCCTGGTGTTCGCACAATGAAGTCACATTTAGGCTGCTCTTGGCAGTAATATAAAAGCTGAAAGTTTAGAGAAAAGAATGTCAATTATTTGAGATAGGACTCCTCCACTATCTTAAACTCATGACTGTGTTTCATTCTGAAGTTATCAACTAATTTCTGGCATTGAATTCTGCTGTGATAGATTTATTAAATGGTGCCTAGTATCTACTTGGACACTAGTTGCGATCAACATGTTTGAAATGAATGATTTTTCGAAATCGAACAGTAGCTACAAATTAAAGCATATTATTATTTAAACATACACACACAAAAAAAGGAAATCTCAGATGTTGTTTGGTTCTTTTTTTTCCAGACTTGGTAAGTTTCGAATATTTACAAATTTCTCAATACTTGAGAAATGTTGCTAGATCAATTCGCGACATTGAATTCAGTACAGTACCACTTAATAGCGTGTCATTGATTTAGATGTGTACATAGATAGAGGAAGTAGCTATGAAGCCAATATCACTACAACTTAAATCCATTACTTGTGGAAGTGTGGAAATGGAAAATGATCAGAGACATTTTCCGTGTTAGCCTGCTTCATTTTGTGGTCATCGACCGGTTTCGGGCGTTCGCCTATCTTCAGGATGGCGAACGCCCGAAACCGTCGATGACCACAAAATGAAGCAGGCTACCACGGAAAATGTCTCTGATGCTTTCCAGCTATGCGGAACCAACCACCACAACAACAATGGAAAATGAAATTGATTTGGCACTTTGAATTAGTGGTCTGCCGATGGTTAATGCCAAACGATAGTCCTGGTACTTATCAACTATTCTAGATTGAAATAAAAATGTTGTTGAGACTTTGTTAGGTTTGAACACCGTGCAGGGAAATCAAGAGGAGCATTTTGTGAATCTTCATCTAGATACAAAAATGGCCCTAACATAACCTTTAATAATATATATATCTAAATTTCTTCAAATTTTTTCCATAGTTTTATGTTATCAGTAACTTTATTACATTGCATTAATGTTATTTATGGATCATTTATCAATATATTTTAACTTGTATATTTTGTTTTTTTTTTTTCTTACATTTCTCTTTAATATAGGGTCTCCGGGCTAGAGATATCCAAAAAAAAAAACATTTTTAATGAGGCGAATAATGTTTGATATTTTGTCAGACTAAAACTGAATGGATTGGAAATTCTCTCCAATTGTTTTATATATATATACAATATTCAAGGTTATCAATTGGAGATATATGGTTATTTTCTAATGTGTAAGATGGCGCGAACGATGGAGTGGAACTTGTGTTACCTTTAAAGCACCGGCTAAACAGATTCATTCGTATAATTTCGACAAAGAAAAGTGTTCACTTAGATTTTCTTGTTATATTTGGGGTGAATTCCATTTGAGTGACATTTCTGCACTAGTATTGACTATTAAATATATTATGAAGAAACAAGTTTTTGAAGAGATTTGCCAGTGACTAAACTTTGGAGTGCTTTCACATTAAATGTCCATAATTTTTTTTTTGGATAACTATAGCCTGACAGCCGGTTCATTTCAAATGAGATTGAACGGTTATTTTTTTTTTAAATAATTTTGAATGTATTATCCATATTCTTGTTTTTACTTCTTTTCTATAATGTCATTTACACATAATTTCCATTGTTACAATTTTATACTGTTGCAGGTATTGCATTCTGTAAAAAGGGCTGAAAAATAAGTCACACATTTCTATGTACTACGAAATTTCATTAACCATATCATTGATTAATATAATCTGTATATATAAAACAATATTTTTATACATATACATAAACCCCTTTATTTACATTTATACCTATTTTTTATATAAAGTAATTAGGAAAATTAATTTTATTGTTCCCAAAATAGAATTATTAGTTGAAAGTTGTTTAGTCGCTTATTAGTTGCAAAATAGTAAAATTATTTCAATAATTAATAAGCCTCAATTTAAATTATCTTTATGCTTTAGCCACATATCAACAGAGCATATTTACTACTTCATATGGTTCCATTAATTTAACAATAGTCTGATGTTTTGCTTTATATAATACAATATTGTTTTTTTTTTTTTTACAGTGGTATTGTAAAATATCTAAACATTATTTATATAAGTAATTTAATATGTTATATAAATAATTGTACTGTATGGTTTTTTTTTAAACCAAAAAAACAAAACAATAGTATGCACTTTAAAATTTTAACAAATACGTTCATAATCTAATAATTTTATTTTATATTTTATAGAACTGTGTATGATTGGTTACAGGAAAGAAAATTTTTTTTTTTTTTTTTAATTCTGTGCAGATATATATGAGATGAGAAAAGAAAAGCCAAGTGTGCTGGTTACTTCGCCAGGATCACCCGACCTTCATGGCCAACATAACCCTAGAATAAGAAGCCATCGTGTAGCCTCTGTAGCGAATGCCAATGTTGGTGGTCGTATCCAGGTGACTTTTTACCTTTTTATTTTTTCAACTTTCACGAACTACTACCACGCAAGAGGAAGTATTGCGATCATAGGAAGTTCATACTTTTTTTTTTTTATCATAATATCTGAAAAGAAGATTTAAATATATTTAAAGTATACCAAGTTTGAACAAAATCGGTTAACCGCAGTATGGCTCTACAGAATGAGTTTTTTTGCAATATTTTCTTAAAAACATTTCTTTAAACTATATTTAAATTATTATTATCATTCTTCTAAGAGGAGGGATCAAACTCTTTAGTTCCAAAAAGCTAAGTTAACCCTCTACTTCCAAAGAAAAACAACCATAAGCTGGACGAAGTTCTTTTTTGGAAGAAGATCAGTTAAAAAAACATTTTCTCCTTTTTTAATTTATTAAACCATTAATTTACAGGTTAAACTCTGGTTTGATTCTGGAGCTCTCCAATTAGTTGTTACCTTGGTCTGTGCGGCCGGCCTGATGCCCCGTAGTAATGGTCAGCCAAGAAATCCTTATGCGAAACTTTTTCTATTACCCGATCGAAGGTAAGAATTTTTTTTAATTTTTATTTTGTTATCAAAGCAAGATGATATTTTGGTGGTAATTCAAAATAGTATTTATTATTACACAACAGAATTGATGATTGCTTCAAATGGAAGAATGAAAGATGTTTTCCCCCCACAAAAAAAAATTTGTATTTCAACTAAATAAATATCGATATATTTGTTTACTTTTTAGTGAAAAGTCAAAAAGGCGCACTAAAACTTTAGGTAATACAAATGATCCAAAATGGAACCAAAGTTTTGTATATACGTCAGTAAGGAGAGCGGATTTAAAATTAAGAGTAGTAGAAATTACCGTGTGGGATTATGTGAGATATGGTGCTAACGATTTTTTAGGCGAGGTAATAAAAATAATAATAATTACATAATTATATACATAAAATTGTTAGAAGTATTCAATTGTTTTTTTTTTTTTTTGTATATTGTATTTTAGGTACTTATAGAATTAAGTGTAGCGCTGTTAGATAATGAACCAGAATGGTTTCACCTCAGTGCACATGATGAGGTGTTAGTACCGCATGTAAGTGTTTTTTCAATTAATTTAAAAACAAATAACCATAATTGTTATAGCAATCAAATTCTTTATTTTCTTCTATTGTTAACAATTAACAAAAAATAATAAACACTGTTAACAATTAAAAAAATATTTTTGTAGAGTATGGAGATAGAACGAGATTTGGATCTTGCGTTGACACCAACAGATCACTTATCTCCAAGTACAACTTCACGTCTTTCAGATTCTGACCCAAGTGATCTTGATGATTCTAGAGAACGTAGGGTGGCAGATGGTGCTTCCATATCTTCTGTGGGGAGCTCGAATAGGTAAATACATTTTTTTTTTAATTATATTGAATATTAGGATGATAGTTATCTTTTTTTTTTACTTTCTGGCAAGGGGAAAAACTATTGATCATGTCAATAATAAAATTGTGATATCCAGTTTTCACCAGAAATATACTTATTGAGGTTCCTTGAGTTAGAGAATGTGTTTTTTGGCCAACATATTCAGGAATAAGAATATCTTCAAACAGGGCAAAACCACTTTGTGTAAGACCATTCTAAGAACCATCTATGGTTCGAATCGAATACTTAGACGCTGATTAAAGCGGAAGAAAGAAAAGTTCTAAGAAACATCTTTGGTCTAGTGTTAAAGGCGGCTTCTATCACTATAGAAAAAATGATGAGCTAAGAGAGTTTTTTTTTAATAAAGAGGACGATCTGTTATCATATTAAAACTAGGAAGACTGTTTAAAGTTAGGAAGACTTATGGAAACCTCCACAGGTGGAAGAAGAAGGGCATCTCAAAGAAGGGCAAAGCTTATGAACCCCTTCTGCGCCTTGCCCAGGAGCCTTATTCAAACTTGTATCAAAGTTGGATAGAAGAACAGCGTCTGCGTTGGTGGGAGAGAACACCAGAACAGAGGCAGGCAAAGATCTTTATCAAGAGACATTTGCCTAAATTTACTAGACATCTACTGAGCCATACCCGAAGGGATTTAAGGCTAATTGTGGGTCTACTAACAGGGCATTGTAGGTTGAACAGACACATGCACCATCTACAACTTGCAGATAGTGCGGTATGCCGATTCTGCAAGGCAGAGGAAGAAACCCCGGCGCACATCCTTTGTGAGTGCGCCGGCCTGGCGAGGATAAGGTTTCTTCAATTGGGGGGACAGGCAATCCCGAAGCTATGAGCGTCATGACGGAGCCGCTCTCAGCTTTGCTAGGATTGATTAGGAGGGCAAGGCTAGGGGTTGTGCTATAATTTAAGGGGATCCACAATAGACCTCGTCTTGTAGGTCGCAGTGGAATGAGGCTCTCCCCCCCCGTTACTAATCCAATCTAAAGCTTATGAAGGACTTGCTGGGTAGGAGATCAAAGTGGGGGAATAAGGCTGAGATGGTTACAAGATGTGGAGCATGATATCCAAACAATTGTCGTAAAGCAACGAAGAAGGAAAGCTACAGACAGGGATAGCTGGACAGCATCATTTTGCTGAATGAGGCCAAGGTCCCTATAAACGCCGTAGAGCTGTGGAAGTAATAATAATAATAAGAAGAAGAAGAATGAAATGTGTTGCCAAAATTCCGAGTTTGGAAAATATTGGTAAATGAATTTCCAACACTTTTTTTTTGGAAGCATTTTTCCGCGTACGTAGATTTTACTGGGGTTCTGGGGCGTGGGGGAGAGCTGGAAGTTTCCCTCAGGCGGTTGTTGCTATTAGTTTAGATTTTCCCAGCATGCATATATTATTGAAACCAGTAAAATTAAATAAACAAAAAATTCCTAGTTTGAAGAAGATTTATCAATAATAACTATGTAATTGCAATAAAATAAAGTCTTTTGATTATTTCACATCAGATATTTCTATTATTATTATTTTTTTTTTTAAATCAATATAAAATTTTGTCATATGTAAATACAAATTGACATTATATTCTATTAATATTTCAGCCCTCCTCCAGACATAGAAATGAGTGAAAAAAGGAAATCAAGAAGAGATATGTCACCCCAAGGAAGGAAAGGCATGGTGATGTCATTTCGAGATCCAATCACAGAAACTCATAGAAAGGTTAATTCAAATTCAAAAAAATAAAATTTTAAGTATTCAATAAATATTCTCGTTAAATTCTAAAAATCTTATAACACAAAAATCTTTCTTTTATGTTTTAGGCTGGAATAAATCAAAGATCTCATTCAGCAGCGCCAACAGATTCGCCAAGTATACACTGCAGATCAAGGTCAAAAAGTCCACATAGAAGCCTTTCACCTCCTGAGTATAGGTAATTTTTTTTTTTATCAGATTCCTTTTTTTTTTTGCCTTTAACTTCAATATCTATATTTCAATATGAATTATTTCGTTTGGCTTGATGTGTTTTAAATCCAATTAATACTTTTGTTTGAAGTCCGCAATTTGATAAAATAGAAAGTCTTCTTAGCAGGCTTCGATGTTACTTAATCATTTTCTTGAAAATTCTGTGCCAATTCTGAATGTCTCAGAATAGGTTCTTTTCCTTTATATTGATGTTTCAAATTATATATGTTTTTCTAATTCTTTTTTTTAGAATCCCAAGTGGAATTGTATTGCCATCTCATGCTTATGTGCCAAGGTTTGCCTCTCGTTCAGCAACTGCAACACCTATTACATCACCTAAAAAGAGGCAATTACCTCAAATTCCTCATACTTTTCATCACGTTTTTCGGGAAAAAATGACACATGTAAGTAAAAGTCACCGATTAATTACAATAATATATTATAAATTTAATTTTATTTTTGTTCTTGTTTTCATAGTTTAAAAATCATTTTCTTCTCTTCTATATTTCTAATCATTCCGTATTTTTTTCCATACTAAGAAGGAGAGAGTACTCTTCTTTTTTTAA
Source organism: Triatoma infestans (assembly GCA_011037195.1). Classification (NCBI taxonomy): domain Eukaryota; kingdom Metazoa; phylum Arthropoda; class Insecta; order Hemiptera; family Reduviidae; genus Triatoma; species Triatoma infestans. The sequence goes on from JAAEAF010009062.1 coordinate 28,619, forward strand.
GAAAATTACTAAATTATTTTAAAAATAGCTCAACCTTAATTTTTAATTTCTTTGCTTATTTCCGTCGAGTATATCCGATTTCGTTTAATTGGATTGATAGAATTACCCAATGTATGATAGATACAATGTGAAGAGAATGTGCATAATGAATAAGCCAGTGAGATTTGCTGGTGAATGTAGTGACTTTGTTTATTTTGCTTTATGCTGCTATGTAAAGTGTTGAAGAAATGAGGTAAAGAGAATAAAAAAATCATATATCTACATGTAAGCCTTGTCACATGATTAGACTGTAGACGATTAATTCCATTATATATATTCCATATTACAAGGCAAGAAAGAAATTTTGCAAGCAGAAAGCAAAACTGCTATAAAACAAGCAAAAAATTAGTTGGCTGTGGCCAAAGAAGGAACTTTTTATTTTTAAAAAAAATTTTTCAACGTTTCGGACACCTTTGGTGTCCTTTCTCAGGAACTGTTAAGGAAGAATGGAGAGTTCAATGTTGGAGGAGATTATCCTGCTCAAAACTGCTAAGGTTACTCTTAATAATAATTGGCTTCAGTCGTAATCATTTTATATTTAGACCTAGTCTCATTAAATAAGGATTGGCTCTCCTGCCTGTGCTACCCTTAATGAATAGGTTGGGCATTCGTTAATTTAAAAGTACACTCGCTAATACTGTCTTTATAATTAGAATTATGAATTTGGAGAGAGACTTCTAAACAAGCTTCTGTGCTCTGTTGCATCGTTTTTCTACTACCACATGTAGCAGTCGGATCAAATAAACCCCTTCTCACAAATAAAACCTGTGTGGTGTCTGTTTTCCTCTCCTTGCGTGCAAAAATCACAAACGCCAGAATACCATTCTATGCATTTGTTTTTTAAAAGTGTATAATCTAGCCATTCGTTTAGTGTCATTAAGGTCCTGAAGTTGTTCTGCAAATAATTAGAGGAATAACTATGAATAATCTTCTATGGCTTCTAGTCATTAGAGGAATAACTGATTGCCTTCTGTGGCAATCTTCAATCCTGGTCTTTCCTGTCACCAAGTTCGTTTTTGTTTCCAATGCACTGAATTTTCCTGCACAGTCATTTCAAATGATATTTGAATGGCGTTATGAAAATATAGAGAAAAGTTCAAGTCCTTTGTAAGACTCTGAATCCTCAGTAGTCTCTTGTTCAAACAAGGGAGATCCGTTTGCTTTCTACTCTTGACAGACTGCCAAACAATTCCTTATTTTGGTTGAATAGGCCTGACAGGAGATATTGCTCTAAGATCCGCTTGTTGCCTGAATTGATGACCACTTTGAAATCAAAATCTTTTGTCTCAAGATCACAACAAAGAATATGGTTGATCTGCTTACGACTGCTTCAAATATAAGTTTACTGCCATCATTGTATATTGGTTATAAATCTGGTTTTTATAATTTGCTTTCTTTATCTAGTTAATTTCAGTGGATAGCAGTGTTCCTTTCAAGTTATTATTTAAATAAACATTTAAGATTGGACATTTTCACAATTAGGCCTTATTTATCCATGTCATAATCATTTTTGTTTAAACTATCTTGAACATTAAATAATCTACATTAATTAACCAATGAAGTCCTCGCAGATAAAACCATGGGAACTCCTTTTATTCATAAAATAAAAATTAAACATTAAAAACAAATTTTCATTAAGTACTTAATAATTTAAGCAAAATGATCAATGTTTTATAAAATAATTTCATTCAAAAATGTTTATAAAAATAATAACGCATGAGCTTATTTAGGACGTTATCACAACTTTAAACATGACTTAAATATAACTTTTATTTTTGTTTCAGTAAAGCTATTTGAAGAACATAAGTTCATATATGAAAAAAAAGTTCAAACGAGAATCTCAAACTATATCTTAAATTGTGTTTGTCTTACATTCCAATTCTAAAATTTCACTAATAAAATATTCAACAATCCTTTTGGCTTCAACAACATTTATAACAAGTTTGACATTATCTTGCCTCCTTGCTGATGATCCTTGGCGTTGAAGAAATAATCTCTTTCATCTTTCACTTCCGATTTTTCTCACTTAAAGAAATAATTGAAATTAAAAGATATAGAAGAGCTCCATACCGACAAGTAGTTGATATAGGATTAGGCAAATCAGCCAACACTCTGGAAAAAGCAAATTCTGGTCCCTATTGCAATGCTTCTATACCAAT
>JAAEAF010009063.1:0-18152 GCA_011037195.1 Triatoma infestans
GCTAAATTTATTTTAAAATTTTTCAACTAACGTTTCATTTAAGAACTTCTATTTTACATTAATATTATTAATAATTTTACCAATTTCATATAAACTTTAAAATTTGTTTAATTAAAAGTTGGCAACAGTTGTTTACTTTCAATCTCTACAGATTAAATGTACAATGTTAGCCTCATCATTCAACTGTCGTAAAAAAAAATATTAATCCATGTTTTCTATAAGCATTTTAGCAAGACCCATCAAGACGGTACTACTGCTGGTTTAGCATCAATAATATAATTTTCCTTTTTCCGACGTTATTAAAGGAGTTATGCTTGAAATTTAACAATCTGTCGAGATGTCTTAGTGTAATCTCTCTCTCTCGCCCTGCTTATTATATTTCTAATATATCTCGTTTTCAAGTTAATCCTAGCATTAAATGAATGTCAACTTTCTTGGAAACTTTACTGAAAAGGAAATGAAGTTAGGGTTAAAGGCAACAGAACCAACAGAGAGAGTTAGATAACCAATTTTTTCTAATACCTCCATTTGCTTTCTAATGTCTTCTTCAAAACGGATAAACAAAAAACAAAAAACACACATACAGAGTAAAAAAGACAATTCTAAAACTGTGCAGACAAGAATCCTATTATTTATGTTGGATAGATTATGTGAGACTAGCAGCACTATTCCTAGTTCGACCGATACAACAACTTTACTATCCCTCTCTCTCTGTAACTTCACCAGTCTCCATCTTTTTCTCTTGTTGTTACTAAATCCAAACGGCGAATGTCTGTCTCTCTGACCCACACTCACTCTCTTTCACTGGCACATCTGTGAGTACTGAACCATATGGTTATCCTCTGTGCAATGTGCTATTTCAAAGTTTTGATTAGTTTTTGTGGTTTTTATATCCAATTTTCTTTCGCCCGTTCAGCTTTTTTTTTTTTCTTTTTTTTTTACTGACGGTGAGATTACAGGCTTTTGATAAAATGAAAGAAATAAAAGAAAAAAAAAATGTAATGGATAAAAGAGAAACTAAAGAAAGAAAAAAGGAAACTGATCATTTTTCTCTGTATTTCAATAAATGTATGAATAAACTGCCTCATAAATATGTGGTAATGGTGTCGTTTATTCTGGTTTGTTTGAAATCCTGACTTTTCCTTTTCTTTCTCTGAAACTCTTTTTGTAGGATGCATATTTTCCAAGTATACTTTTCACCTGAATGTTCTTAATATTCATTGAATCTGTAAATAATTATTTTTAGAAAGTGAATAATTGTGCCCCTCTCTCTCTCTCTGTTAGTTTAGTGAGTAATGGCATACGGTCCTACTTTCTCCTTCTGCGGTTTGAGAAAAACGAATAGGACATTGGATTCCGTCAAAATATTGAAATAGATGACAGTTCATTGGATATAAACACGCTTATATTAACAGGAATCTGTTAATTCCAAAATCCTTTCTGTTCGATTTCAAAATCCTTGCACCGGAAGCTGCATTTTACTATTTTTCTTTATTTCTTTTTTTTTTTTATTGAAAAATCCTTTCAGAAAGTCTAACTTCCGGTAGACTGGTTTCTTTGATAGAATACTTCATATTACAGTGCCTGCTGATACTTAAACGGAATGTCAAATTGGAGTTCTCTATGACATTTTCGTTTTTTGACATAATATTCTATCGATAGTGTCAACATTTTTTCGAAATTGAGATTACATCGATACAAATATAGATTTTTGAATTTCCAGGAAAGATTTCATTTCCGGTATTACGCCTTATGTAAGTAAAAATTGGCCCCTTTTCAATTTGTCAATTTTATAATTTGTATTCGAAAGTCGTCTGAGTATTTGAAAACAGATTTCTTTTTGTTTACGTCAAGTTTTAACTTTTACAATTTCATTTTATTTTCTCTCTTATAATTAATTCCTTATTGATACCTAGAGAGCAATCTAACTGCCAATTAGTGTGAGAATGAAAACACTTGATGGAAAGAAATGGTGGCTCGAAATAAAGAAATTGTAAATTGTAACTAGATATGTGCTTAAACGCTTTCATAATATTTCTATGAGATCATTTTAACGTAAAAATGGCACATATTTACAGCAGAGAAAGACTGACATTCTTAGCTCTTAAATACATGAAATGGGGTTGAAACATATGAAAAGGCTATATTAAAGTGCATATATAAAGCAATCAACATATTTACTGGCACATACTGTTGCGCTTAATATTATTTTATATTGTAGATTATTAACTTTATTAAAGTATACATTCATGCCATAATAATCTTTTATAACCAGCTTTATTTCTGTGAAATAATAATAATCTTGAACTCGACCCTTCTTAATAAAGCACTTAATGCTCTAAGTAAAATTTCATTAAAAAAAGGTTATCCGATATTTTCAAGTAGTGCTCTGTAGTACTCCAGTTTTTAGAAAACAACTTCTAATGTTTTATCCTTTGGTATAATCATACTTACCCTTTTGACTTAAGGTGTTACTTAGATGTTTAGCAAGAGTGGTGTAAAGCAAAAAAAAACAACTATGACTTAAAATTCTGCCTCCATTAACCTGCCAGATATTTTTTTACAAATACATTTTATTCAAATAAATTTTTCATATTCAACCTTGATTCTACGATTCTTCGGTGAAATTTTCTTCCAATGAACAATAAATTGTGGAACATTCATATACTTCCTCTTTGATTGTAAATAATTTTTGTTGAACTCTTTAATTTTTACTCAACGACTAGTTTTGTCTTTTAACTATAAATATAGGTCTTGGTGGAGGTAAATGTTGGTTTTCTGGGTGATTTTCATTGTTTTGTGAGATATATTAATACAATTAATTTTCTGCAGATTCGAGGGAAATTACGACGATATGTTCAAATTTCCATCTTAGTACAGTATAAAGGTTTGTTCACATTTAGGAGTATCATATTAATTCTTGTAATTAGGATGTACATTTGTGGTATCTAAGCCTAACTAAAAATAGTTGTCTTCTGGAAAAAATGGAGAGTTTTTGAGGCGGTAGCTAGATCAATTATCTGCTATGGTGCGCAGGTATGGGGTTTTTCAGAATATAATGAAATTGAAAAATTTCAGCGTTTTGCATTGAAAAGAATTCTTTCTCTTCCGATGAATACTCCTATGCTATTTATTTGGAATCTCAAATTGATACTTTGTTTCTTTTTACTTTTAAATTGCACTCGATTTTCGTGGCCAAAACTTTTAGAAATTTTAATAAATTATCTTATTTAATATCTAAGGAATTGGTGCAGTTTAATGTAGGTTGGGTTCAGGCTTGGTCAACTAGAGCACAGGAATATTCGATCCAATTTGATCCTTCTAACTGGGATTCTGAGTCAGTTAAAACTGTAGCGAAATCAATTTGGGATGGAATTAAATCAGGTCAAAGAACTACACATTTAGCTAAAGTATCAGCCGCTCGTTATCATGTCATTTACAAGCAGCTCGACCACAATGTGTGTTACATTAATCAGTTTAACTTAAACAAAGCAAGCCTCATTTTAAAATTGAGAGCGGAAATGTTAAGTCTTAATTTTCAACCATGGAGGCAGGATTATAATTACCATTGTTCACTATGTAATATGGGTACATATGAAGGAGTTTTTCATTTTTTATGTGAGTGTCCTATTTTATCCCCTTGCCACTTACGATTTTTCGGTTTTAGGCATTTGTCTATGGACAGGTGTCTTACTATTCTTAATGGAGAAAACTGGAATGGTTTATACCTATTCGCTACCTCTGCTCTATCCTATAGGAAATTTTTAATCAGTGAATTTAATTTTAATTAATATGGAGTGAGTGTTTATTTTGTAATTATTATTATTTTTTTTTTTTTAATTTTTTTTTTGTTATTATTTGGCTCTTGCCTTAATCTCTGTTTAACTAATTTTTTTTTTTTTTTTGAAGGATTATTTATAATTTACATTATACTTTCTCGCTAGTTTTTATTATAATAAAATATATTATTGTTATCATTTTTATTAATGATACATATTGTTCATCAAACTCGGCAGACGGACCATGGTCCAATGTCTTGTAATGTTGTCTAAATTTATAAAAATAATGGATACTGTATCAATTATATAATAAAACATTATTATTATTATTATTATTATTATTGTCTTCTGGAAAAATACGAACACAAGAGAAAATTCATTAGATCACACACAGTAAAAACAGTATTGCGATATGGAGTTTTTACCGGAAGTAGGTTTGTACTTTCCTGAATACGAAAGAAAATGTTTTTAAACGAACGTTGTGTGTATGTGTGAACAAAATATCTTTAAAAAGAAAATTATGCAGAAAGTTCAAACTTGATATTCCGTTTAGATACTGTCACACCGCATCTGAAACGAGAAAGTTTTGGGGCAGAATCCATCGACTTGAAGTGCGACTGTAGGTCCTAAATGTTTTTTTTTTCTTCAGTTTCCAAATTTTCTCAAAAACAGCTCCAACGATTTTTAAGATACCCTTTACTTATAAAACTACCTGTCCATTTATTTGTAATATTTTCTGGAGAAAATTATTTTTTTAGTAATTTCTGAGGGAATTACAGTAGCGTTTAGCTTTTCTCCAAAGTGCCACTTTAGCATAAGTACGGTTCTAATACCTACATAATATTAATATAAACTGCTGGACAAAAGTATTGCATAAAATTTCAAAATATTATAATTTGAAGTTGAAAGGTATTTTCGTATATTTTTTTTTTTATGGATTCATTTTAAATAAACTCTGACCCAATGAAGAACAAGATAAAACCAATTTATGTTTTATATAACGAATAATCCGTTCATACCTTGTAAACACAAATCATCCCAGTAAGTCATTTCATTGCCTGTCAGTGATTACTCTCTCTTACAAAAATTTTTTTTAGTGTGTATGTTATCAGGTTATTTTTTCAAAGAATGTTTTAATTTTTTAAAACATTAAATGTCTTGTGAAGGAAATTATTCTGAAGAAATAGCGGTTGTGTGGTAATATTGCATGAAGAAGGGGTTCAGCAGTCAATTATTGCTCAGAGGCTAGGAATGAATCAATCCACTGTTTCAAGAATGTTAATACAATGCAGGGAGACTGGGAGATATTCCCGAATACCTGCCACGGGCCGTCCCAGAAGTACAACTCGGACAGATGAGAGATTTATTCATCTAATGTGTTAAGGAACAGGTTCGTCACTAGAATGAATTACGTCACATGATCGTTGATGTTTGTAATGTCCATATTTCAAGTACGGCAGTCAGAAGAAGGTTAAATGAAGCAAACTTGGCTTCCAGGATACCCGCTACTGGCCCTCTCCTCACCAGAGCACATAGAGTCGCCTGACTACAATATTCACGAAACATGCAATTGGACAACAGAGGATTGGAGACGTGTTTTATTCACAGATATAAGTCGAGGTTCATTCTCCTACATTCTCCAGATGGAAGGATGAGAGTTTGGAGGCGTCAAGGTGAGAGATATGCAGAGTCTAATATTTCTCTAATAGTGGCTTTTAGTGGAGGCGGTGTTATGATTTGGGGAGGCATACGTTTTGACGGACGTACAGATTTACATATCGTGGAAATGCCCAGAAGTACCTTGAAGATGTTCTTCAGCGATATGTTGTGCCAATTTCTGAAAGAGTTTGTGATGATTTTCTATTAATGCAGGACAATGCCAGATGTCACACTTCTCGAGTTGTCCTTGAGTACCTACAGGATGTTGGGATTCGACGTTTGGTTTCTCCACCGAGAAGTCCAGACCTAAATCCAATAGACCACCTTTGGGGCACAATTAGAAGACGGCTCAGACTTCATCTGATTGTCATCCTTTTGGATGAGTGCAGTAGGTTGTCGGCAGTCTAAGATGCTCATTGGGGTTCCGGACGGAGCTTTGAGTAGTGGGATCCGATGCCTTTCACCGCCACTCTCAGGCATCTGGTTGGCTTCTCACTGGGCATTGTGGCTTAAGGAGACATCTCTATACAATGGGACTCATGCCTGACCACTTTTGCAGAGTTTGTGAGACGGAGGAGGAAACACCCATGCATCTGATGAGGATTGTTTGGGCTGTGAGGAGATTAGGTTTAGGACCTTCGGCCGGAATAGGATATCGGTAGAGGATCTTAAGCTATGTCCTTTTAAGGTTTTGGTCCGATTTGTTCGGTCTGTGGTGAAACTTAGATGGTTAAAACCTGGGCCTGAACGTTTGTTCTAGTCCCAGTAGTTGTTATTCTTTAGCGGTAGCTATATGGGCCCAGGAAGGCTTTGGTTAGCGTAAGGTTTTGCCCTACCCGTCTTTGAATAATAATAATAATCACCTGATTGTCCCTAGCACTCTCAGGGAGCTACGTACAGCATTTATTGAAGAATGGAATGACATTTCTCAAGAGGTTATCCAAAATCTAATCTCTTCAATGCCAAGGAGGCTTGCTGCAGTTATCAGGCAAGACGAGCTATCACTTAATACTGTTGAAAAAAATTAAGAAGTGATAATAAATAAGAACCATTTTAATTTTGAATTTTACAGATTTTTTTTTTGTTTTTTTTTGAGCTTTATTTTTTATTGTGTATAATAAAACCAGGTTTTTCTTAAATATTTGGTAGTTGTTCTTTTTTCCCTTTGGATTAGAGTTGAACAACTGAATCCATAAAAAAAAATACGAAAATACCTTTCAACTTCAAATTATAATATTATGAAATTTTATGCAATACTTTTGTCCAGCAGTTTATATTAATAAACATTACAAGCGTTGCTAGAATGCTCTCAAATTTGAAGAAAATCGTTTAATCGGAAGAGCAACTATTCAGACTAGGTATTAGAATTTTTTCTGAATTTTCTCGAAAACCACTATAACGATTTCCTGTAAATTTGGAACGGTAACTGCACAGATATATGACCTTTCATTTACATTTGTAATATTTTTCTGAAAAAAGTGATTTTCCGCGTTTCTATGGAATTAAATATTAAGTCATTAAATTTCAAATGTTATATGGGCTTGGCTCAATGTTATTGACACTCTTTTCTGGACAATAATGCAATCACTTTTACTGTTTACCTTATTCCCATACAGCTCTATATTTATCTTAGGATAAATGAGTGAAACATTTGATTCTGAAAGACATTCTGTCATTTTGTTAGTATTAACAGCTAGCTGTGAGGGAAAGTCATATGAGTTTTGTGAATGAATGAATGAAAAAATTCTGTATTTAAGTCATAAGACTATTACAGTGAGTTTGAGTTAGATATACATATAAACAACATAAATTCATTTCAAATATTAAAACAAATTTTTTTTTTTTTTTTTCCAGAAAGAAATTAGATAAAATTATATATAATAGAAAGAAAAGGAATTACAAAATCATCTAGAGAAAAAATAAATTAAAGTTACTCATTACAAATAAACGCTCTCTCTTAGGTCATATGAGTGTTTCACACCAGATTTTTTATTCCCCCAGATTCATTTTAAGTGATTTCTGATGAGCTACAATTTGAGTAATCTACATTTTGAGTAATCTAAGTTAGCACTCGTTTATAATATATTGACATCTAACTTTTAGTTCAAACTGTAGAAACTTATCTGTAAGGCAAGAGAGATAAGAAGAGAATTGAAGAGCGCAGAAAGACAGGACCCCTCTGGAACTGTCTGACTTAGCAGGCTAGAGTGGAGAATCCTATGTATAAGCTAGTGGAGAATTATCCAATATATATATATCGATATCCCACTATCAGATTAAACCATAATTATCAGATTCAACCATATACATCGCATCGTGTCATATCTCTACTCCTTTTATTCTATAAAATCATTACAAGTCCAGTGCAGTTTGTGTAAACTTATAGCTATATTATAACAGTGTCTTCATATCTCGTTTAATTAATCAAACCTAATTTCTCTCCTCATCAACTCCATAGCATATCCATTATAATTGTAAAAATTGCATTAAGAGAGGTCATTTTAATCTTTGAAAACAATTTTTTTTTTTTTTAGTCAATTCAGGCAATATACGGATCTTCATCAATTTTCAATTATTCACATCTCCACTAATTTATGTCTGAAGTTATAAAGCCCATAATAATAATAACTTGAAAGTGTTTCATAATCGATAACTCTTTTGTGAAAAGCTTTTTTCTGAGCATATAGTTTGATGCCGTGTATCCGCACATTATAAACGTAGGCCGTACGTCTGAATTCAGTTCTATGAAGTTCCCAAAAACCACTTATTTCACCCCGGCTATATACGAGTATTTTCAAACAATTGATTCTTAACACGCAACATCCGGTAATGTCAGGGTTACTGCTATGGTTTCCTGAGTTTGTCCACGCTTCTGAAGCACTTCTCTTTATTTTTGAGGTCGTTGTTTTATATATATATATATAAAACATACCTAATAATTATTCTTCATCTTAAATTAACGGTTAAATAGTATTGATTAAATGGATAGTTATTTCCCACATCTGTCTCCTTGGAAACTTTTCCTAACTTATTTTTTTGAAAATAAGAACAAACAAACAAAAGACGGAAGACTTACTCGTTTCCAAAGTTCTGCATTTTCTAATATAGTGCCATCAACTGTATAAAATTATAATTGAGTTTATATGAAAGTGTAGGTACAAAGGTTTATTTAATTAACATGTAAAATGTCATTATGTAATTAATATGTTAAGCCATGCTCCTTTCACCCTAACAACAATCCCCATTGTAGAATTTTCTCACTTGAAGTATCTTCTTACAAAGTATTACCTGAAAATTTGATTATTTCTTTAAAAGTAACTAGAAATTTTTAATTATATTAACTAGTGAATTTTGTAAAATTAGTTTATGAAAATTGTTTAAGTAAGATAGTAAAAGTAATTAAAGAAATGTGTAGTGGAAATTGTGATTAGGAAAAATCACTTATTGGAAGCGCTAAACAGAGATTGTCAATAATTAAACACAATTCAGGCCAACGAACTCATCAACAAATCACACAACCATCACATTAACAGATGACATAGCTATCTGCTCTCCTCATTCTGACCCAGTTCAAAGTTCAATCAACTCGCATCATACAGCAATATCTAAATTCTTTGGAAAAATAGTTTCAAAGATGGAAAATGAAAGTTAAAATCAACAAAAGTCAGAAAATGATAAATAAACTTCACGTTCAAAGGTGTTTGAGTTTTCCTTTAACCAGTCTACACTACTGTGCTCTCCCGGACACCTAGATTGATAAACGTTTAACCTAGTATCAACAACATATATGTCTCAAACGACAATAACTCAAAAAAAAATATTATTACTACAGACACTTGCAAAGACATTTTTTGACAAGATAGTCTAAATAAATATTAAACAGCAACAAAATACCGAAATATAACGTGCTTTTGAAGGACTTGAACTTGAGGGGTTCAGGCCAACAATCTAATGGTCTCCAAACACTACAGTTCAAAATTCTACTCCACATTAACTCCATGTATGTCTATTAATCTTTTCAAACTTCGTACACTATCAAATACATAAATATCTATCACTTTTATTTGTAATGTTATTTGTAGTGTTTTCACAAAAAAAAAGATTTTTGGAGGGTTCTGGGGGGAAAGAGTAACGTTAAGTTTTCCTATAAAGCACTAATTCAACTCAATGTTTGATTCTACAACCTATATAATATAAATATACATTAGAAACATCGGTAGAATTCCAAATTTGAAGAAAATCGGTCAACCGGAAGTGCGACTTTACAGAATAAGTTTTTTGAGTTTTTTACCGGTAAATGAAAATTAAAATACCGAAAATACCGGTTACCGGTAAATTACCGGTAAATTTTTTTTTTTTTAATAATACATATTTTGTATGTTTTTTGTACGTTTTTTTGTAATAATACATAAATAATTTGTTAGAATAATTCATATTTTGCACAATCTTAAGGCATACTATTAGAATCTTGTTATAAATATTTGTATTTAATTATTATAAACCGTTGTTAGAAGTAACAAATTCATTTAAGGTTCAAATTTAATGTTATTTTATAATAATATTGCATTAATGTCCTGTCATAATGTGGTGTATTCAATATTGATATTAATTTAAAAAAATACGTGAAATATTTACATATTATTATTTTTAAATATTAAAAAAGGAGATATTTAGTTACTCTTTAAGGAAAACGTTGATTGTAAAGATTTGAAACCTTCAAAAAATCTCAAAAAAAAAAAACTGCAGAGCACAAATCACATATGCTAACAGCAGTAACTAGCGCTTTCTGTACGATTATTTACAGCGCTCTCAAATCCAAGAAAGTTTAAATTAAAATTAAACAAAAAAATATCTCATATAAAATTAATAATTAAGTATATTGTTGCTTACACTTACCTGTTTTTTTATTTTCAATGTCCCTTTAGCCCTTTTAAATATCTATAAACACATATTTTCTACACGTGCTAGTTTACTGAACTTTTTTTGGCAATTTATCGGTTAACCAGTAAATCGGCAAACCGGTTTACAATCCCCAATAGATACAATTTTATAACTCTTATTTAAAAGATTTTTCAGGAAAAACTGATTTTATGGGTTTTCCAAGGAAATGTCAATTAGGTTAAACTTGAAACTGCTGCTGCTACAAAGTTTAGTGGTGACAGAAAGAAGCTTCCATTACGCTCAGTGATAAGTGATTAACCCCACCATCGTTTTATGCCAAGCCATTTAATTGTTTGTAAAGGTAACAATTGGAAAGGAAATTTTCTTATTATATTGTATTATCGTAATAAGAGAATGTTGTGTGAGTTTTTCACACCAGGTCTTTATTTAATTATTGGTCTGCAAAAACCATCTTTTGTTTTGTCCCTTCATTAGGTCTAATAAAATTAATTTTCTAATTAAATAAATAATTAAACAAAATAGAAAACAATTATTTGTTAAAAAGTTATTATATAATATCTTTGTTTTAAGAATACGTCATTATAATGGAGTTTATACAAGATAAGCTAAAAACAAAGTTTTTTTTACCATTCCATCCAGAGGACAAATATCTCTGGGTTTTGTAAATGTTACATTACTTTACACTATCCTTTAGCCTCGTAATATAGTCCAGCAAAATACACTTACAATCTCATTGCGTCACAACGCTGCCCGCTAAACCTTTTTTTTACACTCCCTTTTTTTCTCCCTATTTACGTTAAATGTTTTTTTTTTTGAAGTGTAAAAGTTAGGAATTAAGTTGGGAATACTTGGCACGTAACGTCCAATTCCCATAACTTTACTTTTGCTATTAACCAAAAAGCTGCTTGGACCGACAAATAATATAAATGGTGAAAGTGGGAGTGAAACAGGAAGTGAGAGAGAGAGAGAGAGAGAGAGAAAAAAGAGTTAAATATCCGTAGTTAGGAGGGGTAAATGGTGCTGCAGCTTCATTCTTTACTATTTTATAGGACCGCTTATTCAATTCAGGGTTTTTTTTTGTATTATTAATAGCTACTAATGGCATGTTTTATAAACAATGGACTTTACACTTTCTACTCACTGTTGTTTAACTTTTTAAATAATTTTGTTTTCCATTGAAGGAAATCGGCTGAATTTTATTATAATTTTTTGTTTTCTATTTTCCTTAATTTCTGTAAAAGAAAGTATTGTGATTGCGTCAAATTTTCAACGGAAATACCAATTTTTCAGGTCCTCTAAATACGAAAATAGTTATTTATTTGTCAAGTAAGAGAAGTAGGACTTTTTACACACTCGGGTTCAGAGTTTGATAGCATGAGAGTAGCAAGTGCGTCAAACTGGACTAGAGTTGTAAGAAATAGTTTGCTAGGAGTTAAATATGAGAATTTTTTCTACGATCACATTAAATTGGTTCTTAATTTATATGAATATAAAAAAATGTGTAAAGGTGCAAATACTGAGAACGTATATTCAAGTCAAATACTGCCTCCCTCCCTCCCTCTATAACGTGTTCCACCGCTAGATATCTGGCTAATTGGAGTTGAATAATGTTACTTTCATACACTAGTGGGAGTAAGTAGTGTGTAACTCACTTGTGTTAACTCACTTTCTTCAATAACTTTAATGTAATAATCGTCATATTACTTTAATGTAATAATCGTCGAACAACTGCACAAAAAATTGGTTTTTAGCAAATGTTCGTGTATGGGTGTGAATGTGTGTGTGTGTGTGTCTGTGTGGGTGTGTGCTTGCGTATGAATAGGGGAGTTTTATAGTTTTGGGCAGATAAATTGTAGCACAGAAAATTAACTGACTGAACACTGATATATATATAAACAAGAACATTAGTAAACTGATTGAGTGGTAACGGGTAACGGGTTTAGTAATGACAGATTGATCCGGCAGAGAATTGGTGATGGTGTAGTTTTTTGTGATGACTTTGTGAACAAGTCTGAATGTCAGACTGTAATAGCCTCTAATGTAGCTAGCGCTTGTTTTATAAGTGTGGAAAATTTCTCCTTTATGATCTTCTAGGGGATGAAGTAGACGGATCTTTATCTCCTTTTAAAGTGGTAAATTTGAATAGCTTGTGGTAGGGAGATGTGTTACGTCTCAAGTGACAAGGCGGATGATATAGCAGTTGGGCGGATTACAAGTTATGGTGCCAGTAATAAATAAATAAATTACCTAATCGTAAAACCACAACAAATAAAATTTGCCATTAAAATTATGATATTTGTAGCCAGAGAAGTCGTGTAAATGTTCCACATCAGATTTTTTTCTATTAGAGACCGGATGTATAGTGCAAGTTAATATTTATAAAATAATATTAAAAAGGATTCCAGATTAGAATAAAAAAAAAAGAAGAAGAAGAAAAATTGAAAACTCCATTTGTTCTGTTAGAGAGAGTGAGAGAGAGAGAGAGTGAGAGTGAATGCGAGAACGAGTAATTGATGTCCGAAAGGGGGGCGGAGGGCGGGTGGTATTGCTACAAAGGAAAAAGCTGCCGTTGTTACCATCCGTCCAGTCTACAGCCTCTTGCTACAGTTTCCATTATTGGTTCAATCATTCTTTTATAATTAATTTTTCAACTTACCTTCATTTATTATTCAATCGTGAAAAATCTCCTCTTTAATTCGAACACCTGATCGTTCGATTAAAGAAAAGAAGAATTTTGTTTAATTTCTAAAAATCAAACTCATTCGTTTTTATAAATATTGTAAAATTCGTATAACATTAACTGAATTTATAATTACAATGGAAAATCTTATTATTTAAACAATTTTCTCTGGCACATCGTGTCATTAAAAAACTAGATTAATAACTCTATAATATGATTATAATGTAAATTAATGCCGCTGGAAAAACTATGCAGAGGGTCGTAATTTGAATATTTAGTTAGACTAATAGATTTAGCGGTAGCATTATATGGAATATTAATATTTGATATTCAATTATCACGAAACAGTATTCATACAGAGAGGTTAATAGTATTTCTAAAACAGACACAAAAAATATATCAGTGTGAAACACTCATACGACGTTTTGTTACTGTGGGCAAAACAATTATAATTAAATTTGGTCCTTTTTACTTAGAGCTAATATAAACAAAAAGGTGATTGAGGGGGGTACATGTATCTGTTCAAGGCAGTTAACAGTTGAAGCGATAATACTTGAATTCCCGAAGAAAGTGCAAATAACATCGAACAAACCCATGCAATATTTCAAATTAACGTCATAGATTCCTTTGTATAATTTTTTTTTTTGGAAAAATGTCTCAAATAAAAGTGATACATTTATATCACTGCTAATAGCTTTCCAAGTTTAAGACGCTTTCCAAGAAAATGAGTGTAAACGTTTTAGTGAAAATTCATTTAAATTCCGGTTGATAGATTTTGACCTGATCTTATTGGCGTATGCGGTGGTCTGGGAAATGGATTATCAACTTTGAAGTTGCTGCGGTTTCTTATTTTTGAGACATTTTCTTTACATATACATACGCGAACACACATATATACATATATTTATCCTTATATACCATTTGCTAAAAACATTTCTTTTCTACTCAGGATACCTCGAAACCTTAATTTAACAAATTTGACACCATTACAATACTTCCTCTTAGAGCTGTTGAGAAAATAAACAAAATTTCTGTGTGAAAAACCCCTGGCTTTTTCTATTGCAATTTACATAGTTATTATTTGAGAAATGGTATAATATAATTGGTATGTTTACTCGAGGGGGGCCCAAACAGGGCATTAGTGAGAGGTTGCTGTGTCTTTCACGGAACTCTCTCAGGCATCTGGTTGGATCTCTTTGTGGGCATTGTGGTTTAAAGAGACACCTCTAAGTAATAGGGCTCATGCCGGATCCTTTGTGTAGAGTCTATGTGACAGAGGAGGAAAAACCCAACCATCTTATGACATACTGCTTGGGTTGTAATGAAATGACCTGGTTGAAATGTTCAGGACCTTTGATCTGTGCAAGAGCTTAGGCTATTTCCCTTTAAGGTTATTATCCAATTAATTCGGACTGCGGTGAATCCTTAAATGGATTAGATCCGGGTCTGGATATTTGTTCTAGACCCGGTTTGTTGTTGTTTTTCTTTTGGGGTACCTATATGTATAGCATAGGGTTTGGTGCCTCCCCACAGACAATAAATAATAATAATAATAGTATGTTTACTAAATTTAATATGTAAACCTGGAAGAACGTAAGCTATAGACCACACTTGAAGCATGACTTTTAAGTTCCCCCAGAACCTCCCTAAAATGTACTTGTTTGGAAAATGGTCTCAAATAAAAATGACAGGTCTATATCTTTATTGAGAAAAGTGCAGAAAATTGAAAAAAACCAATCGTACAGTAAACTCGCATTTTGAATTTTGCCAACATTTAATACTTTTTGATGTTATTTAGAAGATAGGATTCATATTACTATAAGCAAAGCGCTATTTATGGGAAAGCCTAACATCACCCCTCTCGCCAAAAAAAACCCTCCAAAAGGAATTTTCCCGGAAAAATGTTTCAAACAAAAGTTGTTACAGTTGATATACCAAGTTTAAAGAAATTTGGTGTGGCCGCTTTTGAGAAAATCGTAAAAAAAAAATTAACTAAAAAATCTATTCAATAAAGGGTGGTACACCTGGTTGACCCTCGATTTTGACCAAAACCTTACTATCTAGGCCCCAAGTCGAACTTAAATAAAACATCAAGTATGAGCTTTCTGAGTTATGCGGACTATACACACAAACACACTTACATACCCAGATCAATTTAAAAAAAAAACACTTTTTGTATGCATGTATAAATTTTTCAAGAATGAAAAATTGCAAGAAGTTCAACTCGACCTACCGTTTAGGGATCAGTACGGCATTTGGCAAGTAGATTCCATCAAAATCCTTCAATCAGAGACGCTGCGATTTTACTGAGTAAAAGTTTTTATTTACCTTTTCTTCGATAATGTTTACAAAGACCTTATTTAATCCTGATCTTACCGTATCCAATTCTGTATCAATTTTATTTTAACCAGTTTTCAAAGGAATATAGATTTTTGAAAAATGAGTGGAAGAGGGCAAGGCATCTTCATAGAGCATAAGCTTTCTTCCAAAGTGCCACACTTCAGTGTACAATATAATAATCTTACTGTTTAAATGATAGTTCGATTCTTAGTTTAAATAACAATTCGTTTTTTTGGAATTAGATTGAATACGGGGTCATCAACTTTAAAAAATAAAAAAACTACTAATGTTACAAGTACCGCACTGATTCAAACTATCGCGTTTTTTTTTTTTGTAGCATTTGTGTCTGTAAAATTTGCTTTTATAAAGGGTTCTGGGAAATTTTGACGTTAAATTTTTAAATGCTATGGGGGGTGAGTTAGAAACCTTTTACAATTATCACTTTGAGCTAAACTACCCTTTAGAGCAACTGTAAGTAACTTAAAAGAAAATTCTAACTTTAAAGAAAATTTAAATCTACGATTGGGTTTATGACAAAATTAATTGAAAAGAAATCTCGAAAATTCCTAATTAAAGAATAGGCGTAATAGTGGCGGCCATAGCAACTTCTACCGTTTGACTGAAAGTGGTCGTCAAGTCTCTGAATGATTCCTAAAATTGTATCCTTGATACGTGACCACTGACCAGAAAAGGAAAAAGAGTGGTCACGTCTGAAATAGGCTTTAGTCCGCTGGACAGCTGTCCTCCAAAGCCCTCTTCTCTATTGCACTGTGTGCGAATGTGTCTGGCTTACATTCGTTATCTTTTTATCAAAAAGCTATCTTTGAAATAATTATTTTTTTTTAACAAATCATTTATCAGTGGAAAAAAGTCAATAAATGGATAGCGATTATTATAAATTGTAAAATATGTTGTTTTTGGTAGTTATGGCTACTTAATTATTTTTTACTTTCTCTTATTGCTGCTTGGTTTTTAACGGAAATAAAAGTTCTGAGGTCCCTACAGTACGAGAGAAAAGGTTTTTTGCGGGTGATATCTGTGTTTGGGATAAGAAAAATATCTCAAAATTGAAGCAGGGAAGCTTAATCTTGGCATACAAATTTAGGTATATCGCAATCGGAGGGGTAAGGTGCGTCTCTATTGGATGCCCGGACATGCGGGGATACAGGGCAATGAGAGGAGGATCAGTCGGCTAGGGAGGGATATCATTACCATTCTGCGGTCCTGAAGCAGCCCTTGCCGTCACTAAGAGTTTTCGCGACAAAAAGATGAGGCTTTTGGAGACGAGAGTCTTGGAGAAATGCTGGGGGGACACGCACGGGTGCCTCCAAGCAAAAAGATTTATAAAAGGAATTAAGCAGGTAGTTTCGGAGTACCTCCTGTCCCTTAGTAACTGGGGGTAGTAACTGGACACACTTGGGTGTGCTAGTCACTTGTTTAACATAGGGCGGACGTCTAGTCCCATTTGTCAGAATTGCGATGACGGAGTCAGGGAAACGGTGTATCACTATTTATGTTAGTGTCCCCCGTTTCGCTGGTACTAGATTTCGCGTATTTAGGAGGGTACCACTCTCGCAGGATTGCCTGGGCGAGTCGGAGTTAAAGTATATCTTGGGAAATTACAGACTGACCGGTAAGCTACCGGGAGAGATTATTTAAGGGGATGACATGGAGGGCATCGGGGGGATAAAAACCATATAGGCTTAGGTCCCACGCCACCAGGCACCCGGTATAATAATAATAATAGTATATCGCGAACAAACTTGACACAAAGATTTTGGTCAAAACCATGAACCGGAAGTGAATCTTACTAAATAGTTTTTTTTTGCAGGTTTACGTGATTTTCTCCAAACTAGACTCCTAAGATTTTCCAATTTTTTCTTTAAAACATCGCGTAAATATCAACTTTTATTTGTAACATTTATCCAGAGAAATTAATTGATTTTAGTGGCACCCTGGGAAGCAGCATCATAAAACTTTCCTACAGCAATACAATATGTGGTTGCGCGAATTATATTAACAATATAAAGTCTTTTTATAAAGATTTTTTTTTTTTTTTTTACGAGAATTCCAAATTTGATAAAAATCGGTTAAACGGAAATGTGATTCAACAAATAGATAGGCCGAATTTTACGAATTTTCTCGAAAACTTGTCCAACAACCCCCACCACCTTTATAATGAAATTTAATCATAACCAAACATTGCAAGTTTTTGCGAGAAAATTTGTTAATCAAATTTCTTAAATTACAATACGAGAGATATGTGAGTGTTTAACACCAGTTTTTTTTTGTTTTTTTTAAAGCATAAGATCTTTCTGAAAAATACAGCTATCGATTTTGAAACCAATAAAATACTGTGGTTTTACTTTGTACCTCACAGATTTCGCGCAAAGCATATTTCTCTGAAAACTTAATTAAATTCAGTATTGATGAAACATGGAAAGGTTTGAGTTAATGAAAAAGTATAAATTCCATTATCAATTAAAATTACTTGTTTGACCTAGTATTTAGATCTATTACGAGTTAGGGAGTCAGAATTGGCTATATAGAGATTATTTTGAGGTTACATAAATGTCAAAAAATAATTGAAAAAAGAAGAAGACGGGCGCGTGATTATTTACTGAAACTACGATATTATAGGGTGAATATAATTAATTTATATTTCGACTTTGTAGTAATTAAAAATTCGTAAAATTTTTGAATTCATCTCAATCACTACTTAATAATTATTTTAAGTAACTGCTGTAAGAGTCAGTGTGTAAAATTGAATTTGCTCTGTGCAAGTCTGTGTT
>JAAEAF010009064.1:0-35320 GCA_011037195.1 Triatoma infestans
TTTATTGTGCCGGGATAACGCTTCCAGAGAGTCTCTACACTCCCTGACAAGGGGAGAGGTAATTCTGAATGCCCCCAGTGCTTTCAGTGCAGCCAGGATGACTGAGAAGATGCATATCTCCCTATTCCTAGAGTCCATACGCAAGTTCTCCTCAGCGTAGATCTTGATTGCATAGACTTCAGCCTGGAATACCGTGGAGTATCCACCCCTGGGGCCTCTTGATGAGTACCACCGGTTCAACTCCATATATCCCGGCTCCAGTACTGCAGGCCATTTTGGACCCTTACGTAAACCAGGATCCCCCAGTCCGGCCTCATTTTTCCCAACTTTTAGCCCATTCCGATTTTGACGTGAAGATCACCTGGAAGGGGAGCTCAAAGTGGAATGTTGGACAGCACTCTTCCCCAGCTATCTTAAGGATAGGGCCGGGGTCAACTTTCTGTGTTGGCAAATCTATATGGTGATACCTAGACGTAAGTTTGAACTGTCTGCCATTTTTTTTTATTTATTTTTATTTTCGAGCTATGCTGTTCACATACATACATATTTACATACACACACCTCAAAACGGATATTTCCAATGAAAACTCAATATAGAAAAGTTGTCACAATTATAATACATCCTCTTACCTAGGAGTTAAGAGAATGTTATTTTTAATAAGTATTCTATGGGAAAAGAAACGTTAAGTTTTATACACACTAAGCTAAACTTGTATAAAGAGATGTAGTATGCGTCATCTTTGGAATTTACTGAAATCTTCGAATATAAAATACGTCAGAATTATATTGTATTTAACTTCATTATCAATTACAAGTTTGATTTATTTATTACAATGATAGTACCTGTAAGAAAGAACTAGGTAGACATATTTATACAACCATCTGTTGTTTAATAATCTTATTTAATTTATAGTGTTAAATGTAAAGTAGCTTTATTTTGTCCTTTTATTTATTTATTTATTACCATTTTTATTGCAGTTTATTTGATCATTTAAAAAAAAAAAATTATTCATTTTAGTTAGTGTCAACCTTGTATAATAATGATACTTTTGTTGAGCTGTTCGAATAATATAAATATTATTCTTTGTTAATCTTATGTTTTTTAAAGCAGTATGAACAAGATATGTCAATACTGTAGTGGCTACACACCTGCTAATATGGTTGTGTATTCATTTAATGTGGGAATGTATGGTTTTGTAAAGGCTATTTTATTAAATTGGTATTAGAAAAACTTAAGTGAGTTAGGAAGTAATTAATTAGGGAAGGGATTAGCTCAGTGGTAGCGCGCTGGACTAGTAACGCGGAGATCACGGGTTCAAATCCAGCCGTGCTGCCCTTAGATTTTCTCTTCCTAGGAGCCCCTACAGCTCACTGTCCGGTGATGGACAGTGTTGTCTGTAACGTGAGACACCTGTCCGGAGGGCCGGCAGTGCATGATGAAGGCTCCGGGACGCAAAGACACAGAGTTTGAGGACGCCTTAAATAAATAAATAAAAACAAAAAAAAAAAGTAATGCCTTTAATGACCCTAGATACAAATTTTAATTAAAAAATCTGAGTCAAAACACTCACACAACTTTCTCTGACTCTTAGAAGAGCGGAAGGAAAGCATTATTAATAGTTTCAAATTTTCGATATCGAGTTTTTCACCGGACAAATATCCTTGTTTGAGGTCCCTGAGTCAAAAAAAAAAAAAAAAAAAATGTGGTTTTTAGTAAATGGTCAAAAACGCTCAAAAACGAAAAAAAAACCCGTAGAAAGTTCAAAACTTGATATTCCGTTTAGGTATCACCATGGGATGTGATAGTACGTTATCAGTCAAAATTCCTCAACTGAAAGTACCGCTTTACTAGGTTTTTTTTTTTTTTTTTTTTTTTTTTTTTTTTTTTTTTTTTTTTTTTTTTAGATTGTCTCTAAAATAACTCCAACGATTTTTTTTGAAACTTCGTACATCAACTACACATACAAAGTGCTACAACTTTTATTTGAAACATTTCAATGGGAAAATTTATTTAAGGGCCCCCCCCGTACCTTCCATTAAGATGAATGCTGTAAAGTTGTCCATGTCTGGAAGCATTCTGACACACCAACAGCAGGCTCGAATCAACAAATGGAACAGTAACCTTAAGGGGAAATAGCCTAAGCTCTTGCACAGACATCCCCTATTCCGACCAAAGGTCCTGAACCTAATTTCCTCACAAACTAAGCAATCTGTCATAAGATAGATGGATGTTTCCTCCTCTGTCTCACAGACTGTATGAAATGGATCTGGCTTAAGCCCCATTACGTAGAGATGTCTCCTTAAACCCCAATATCCAGTAAGGGATCCAACCAGATGCCTGTGAGAGCTCCGTGAAAGACATAGCAACGTCTCACTAATAGCCCTGCCCGGAACCACCGAATTTTAGACTGCCGAAAACCAACTGAGCTCATCCATAAGGATGAATGCTGTGAAGCTGTCCATGTCTGGAAGCCTGACAGACATGTGCCAGAAGACACGACAACAGCAGGCTCGGAGACCACTGAAAGGGAGAGAGAGACGCCTAATTTGGCAAACCTATCCACTTCCTTATTCCCACAAAACTCTCACATGACCTGGTACCCAGACTAGAAGCACATCCTTCAGAGAGAAGAAAGCTCTTCCAGTCTTTTAGAACATTCTAACACCAACCTGGAAGTGAAGATACATAAACTCAGCGCCTTCAGCGCAGCTTGGCTGTCCTTGAGCACATACAGACACCTTTTAAGTTTGTGTTACGTACCCTCTCATCATCCAAGATACAACAAAGAATATTATAAACCTCAGTCTGCAAGACTGTAGTCAATTTACCAAGAGATACTGCCAAATTATCTGCGGTCTCAAAATAGACCGCAGCTCCAGACATACCATCCATTCTGGAACCGTCCGTGTAACATCGGAGGTAATTATCAGGTATCACACCAGACGGACCAAATCTTGACCAATCTTCCCTAGAAGGTAACCTGACTCTGTAAGAGTGCTCGAAAACAAAAGTTTTCAACATTCAATCAGAAGGAAAATCTGTAATTGGAACTCCCAAAAGCATCTCGCGGATGAATGGTAGAATAACCATATCGCTTACCCTGCCAAAAAACCTGTCTGTTTAATTCTATAACAGGTTTTCACCACTACAAAGAGCGGTAGGATTTCCAATAAAGTCACTATTGCAGCTATTGGTGTGGTCCGTATCGCACCGGTCACCGCCAGGCAAGCCAAGCGTTGAATATCCTCAAACACAAGTCTAGCGGATCTATTAGTTATACAGACGTTTACACAGTATAACTAATAGATCTATCTGCGGATCTATTAGTTTAGTTACACAGTATTATTAGTTATGCAGACGTTTACTTTTCCTCTTTATACTAGAAATTAGTAATCCGCAAAGTTCGACTATTCCCTAATTTCTATGTTAGTGTTATATACCCTCTCATCCAAGACTCAGGGGACCTCAAAATGGATATTTCCGGTAAAACCTCGATTATTGAAAATTTGACACGAACGATTACAATATTTCCTCTCTTGCTAGGGAGCAATGGAGAAAGTAAAAAAAAAACGTGCTGAACTAATTATAAAACTACGAGGGGATAAGGAAATTTATGGACAGAATGAGTTGACTTTTTTGCTGGCTGACTGTCTGTTGAAACTGTGGGTTTGTTTGATTGTATGTAATCTATGTGATCATCGGCCGGGTTTCGTGCTTTCGCCCATCATCAGGATGTATTTTTTTTTTTTGTCAAAACAATATGGTAAACAAATAAATTTATAGTTTTGTGTACCAAATTTAATGAAATTCGTTGAAAACTGCAAAAAAAACAAAAAAAAAAACTGTTCAATAAAAGCGCACTTCCGGTTTACTAATTTTCTTGAAACTCGGAATTTTGGCCGATCTATTTATTTCGAATTAATTTTTTGTTTTGGATGATAGAATTGTATAATCAACTATGATAGCATTTTAGAGAAAAACATAACCCCTAAAAGTGCCCTTAAATGAATTTTCCCCTGAGAAATGTTACAAATAATGTTGTAGATCTATGTATGTGTAGTTTATATGGGAAGTTTCAAGAGAATCTTTGGAGCCATTTTTTTTGTTGAGAAAATCGCAAAAATGCGTGAAAAAAATTATTTAGTAAAGTGATAAAGTAAACCACACTTCCGGTCAACCGATTTTTTTTTTTTTCAAACTTGGAATTTCAACCATATATTTAATTCTAATTAACATTATTTAGATGACAGAATTGTCTAATAAACTGAAATGGCACATTAGATAAAAAACCTAACCCCATCCCTCCTCCAAAAGTGCCCTTAAATGAATTTTCCCAGAGAAATGTTTCAAATAAAAGTTGTAGCTCATTGTATGTATAGTTGATATACAATGTTTGAAGTAAATCGTTGGAGCCATTTTTCAGCAAATCGCAAAAAATATAAAAAAAAAAATAGCGAGTAAAGTGGTACTTCCGGTTGAGGAATTTTAACAGATAACGTATTGTCAGAACTCATGGTGATACCTAAACGGAATATTAAGTTTGTACTTTCTACGGTTTATTTCGTTTTTGAGCTATGCTGTTGTTTAAATAAACACACAGAGACCATTTGCTAAAAACCAATTTTTTGGACTCAGGGGACCTAAAAACGGATATTTCCGGTGAAAACTTGGTATCAAAAATTTGACACAACAATTACAATACTTCCTCCTACTGGGAATAAGAGAAAGTAAAAAAAAAGTAATAATTTAAAAAAAAAAACTAAATAACCTATAGATTGTATATAAAACGTTTATATGATTTCCGGTGACCTTATGTAGTTTAAGAAAACAGAAATTGTGTTCCTACTTCCCATATAGCACTCACTGAATCTGCGATCTAAACGTTAAAAGACCTTGAATGTATAATGTTGTAATTTATTATTTTTATTTTTTTTATTATTATTAAAGTTTTCAGACAAAGAATAAGTTTAATTACGTCAACTTTATCAAGAGATAGGAAATCAATTAAATAGCATGTGATATGGGAATGAGGAATCACATTGAAGTCCACAAGGCATC
Source organism: Triatoma infestans (assembly GCA_011037195.1). Classification (NCBI taxonomy): domain Eukaryota; kingdom Metazoa; phylum Arthropoda; class Insecta; order Hemiptera; family Reduviidae; genus Triatoma; species Triatoma infestans. The sequence continues at coordinate 5,060 of JAAEAF010009064.1, forward strand.
ACGTCTTCTTAGAATCTCTCAAAAATTGATTTTTTACAGAAACAAAAAAATTTGGTGTGAAACACTTAAACCACTTTCTGTTATCAATACAGTTCTTATTTATTTATTTATTTTTTTTTTTGCATTAACCAATTATTTTGGTTTTTGAGGGTTGGAAAAAAACCAACGTATTGACATTAATATCAACATGTGACTTCTAATTGCCTCCAACTGTCAATATGTTGGTGGAAAAAAAACTAGCCTTGTCTTTTCAAATTTAACATGTCTCTTTTAATCTTTTTCATAAGGCTCCTACATGGGGCGGGTGATGGTGTAGTGGTTATGAGCATGGACTAGTAAGTGAGAGGTCCCCAGTTCGAGTCCCGCGTATAACTGCTAAATTTTATATTTGTTTAAAAAATGTTATTAGTAAAGTAGATGCTTCCGCTTACCCGTCCACGCGACACCTAAGTTGGTAGTTGGACGTTAAGCCCGTCTGAAAAATTAGGGATTACTTTACTTTACTTTTTTTTAAGGCTCCTACATTATAATGGAGTTGATGAGGAGAGAAATTGGGTTAGATTAATTAGACGACACTGCTTTAATATAGTTATAAGTATACACAAACTGCACTGGACTTGTAATGATTTTTATAGAATAAAGGGTTAGAGTAGAGTTATGACACGATGTGATGTATATGGTTGAATCTGATAGATAGAGATGTCTAGATCTCTCACTGGCTTATTTACAGGTTCTCCCCACTCTAGCCTGCTTAAGTCAGAGAGTGCCAGAGAGAGTTTGTTTTCTCTTGCCGTTACATACATCCTCTTCTCCTTCTTCATTCTCCATCCTTACAGAGGATAAGGGTATCTTGTGTTGATGCGGCCCTTGTTCTTAGTCTTTTAGCCATATTATATCTGAAACAATTTTATGATTAATGCCTGCGTAGAAATATAGTATGTGGTTTTTGTGTTTAGTATGAGTGAAATGTACATGTAATAGCTTCCGAAGAGAGGGATCTAAAGCAGAGAGACACACACACACACACACAAATTGAGAGTCTCAGTCTTTATTTAGGTCAGACTAGAATGGGAGAATTTGTTTTAAATACAGCTGTATTAGCCATACAGGGGACAGTTTTTCAACAGTTTATTTAGAAGCAGTCACAACGCGTCAACAACCCTTTCTCTTCATTCACACTAAATCTCTCGCTACCATTTTATATATTACGTGTAAAATCCTGGCAGTTTTTGTTACTTTTCTCATTATACAGTGTTCAGCATTATTTCCAGTTTTTTTTTTTTTTTATCTCATAAACCCAATTTCTATCCCGATGTAATACGATCTGAAGAGAGGGATCTAAAGCAGAGACACACACACAAACTGAGAGTCTCACTCACTACTTAGGCCAGACTATTTTGTCTCACTCACTACTTTGTTTGAAATACAGCTGTGTTAGCCATACAGGGGACAGCTTTTCAACAGTTTATTTACAAGCAGTCACAACGCGTCAGCCTTTCTCTTCATTCACTCTAAATCTATCGCTACATTCTCTTACTAGGGAGTAAGAGAAAGTAATAATTCATTAAAATTTTTACGTTTAGGAACGTTTAGATGGGCTGGTCATAAAAAAACAAAACAAAAGATGGTAGGGGTTATAGTTATATATCTGAGGCAAACTTGTGTGGAGTTCCCTTTATCTTAGCCAACAAAGCTTTATAGCGGCAATTTACATTTTGAACGAAGCTGACAAAGGCTCCAAAAAATACTCCCACTAAAGTAATAGATATTTTCGGAAATATTTGAAATAAAAGAAGACTCCACGTGTCTTCCCTGCTTAGACCAGATCACATTGTTGTAGGGATTATTGCATTGCGACCTGAAAGATATATTGTGTCCCCCCGGGAGCCTTCTCAGTTCACTGCCAGCCTCCAAGCAGTGTTCTCTAGCTACAGACAGCACTGCCCATCACCGGACAATGAGTTGTAGAGGCACCTAGGAAATGAAAATCTAAGGGTACCATGCTGGATTTGAACCTGGGACGACCTCAGCGTTGCCAGCCCAACACGCTACCACTGAGATAATCCCTTTCTTCTACCTTGGCTTATGCCAGATAACTAGGGATGGAGACCCTAGTTTGTGTACTGTGTTTGTTCTTGTCTGCAAAGTATAGAGTGTATGTAGTGTTAAGTGTATTGTGTACTGTGCTGGGGGTCGCTACTCTCCATGTAACTGCATGCAAGCATATTTGAGAGTAACCTTTTTTAAAATGTTTTAATTTATTCTTTAAATCAGTATAGACATCAGCAAATATTATGAGATCATCAACATATCCTAATAATAGTAAAAATTAAAAAATATAAAAATATAAATAATATATATGTTACAGGCAAAGTATGAAATCAAGCATTCTATAGAATGCCTAGGCAATACATACATTACCTGAAGACATTAGGCAATATGTAGGATTTAGCCCAATTTCATGCTTTGCCTAGGCATTCTATAAATGCCTATGGCGAAGCAGGCTAAGTTACTTTCCCCTATAAAGGTAGAGCGATTTACATCATTTTTGTGTGGTTATGGTTCAGACTTGAAAATATGAAGCATTTTTGTGTACACTTTCTGTATAATTTTCAAAAATATATATATGAATCTGATCAAACAAATCTTTGTAAATCGTACATTCTCATCATCCATACTTCTTTAAGCCCCATAAACTCCCAGCAGTCGAGGTAGATCGCAAACTTTTCCTTCTTCCCCTCACCTCGCTGATTGGGGGAATCTCGCGCGGTAGCGAAGCGAAGATAGAGTATAGACAGGCTTGGAAACAATAGAGCGATGTCGTCTCTCCCCGCTGCTTGAAAATCTTGTATTTAGGTTATCCTAAATATACGTCTAATATATACCTATGAGCGAATGAAAAAACCAATAAAGCCAGTGGCCGAATACAGAGGGACTACATATGGCTTAGTATGTTTACAATACTGATTAAGATTTGTAGCATTCAGCGGAATCGAGAATGGTCAGAAACTGAGGACAGAGTATCCTCGGAGCGATTTGTTTTGGGCCCCCTTGGTTCTTCCTCCATGATTGCTTCCGCTTACACCGCCGCAGCAGCAGCAGCTATGGAAGGGAGAAGAGGACGTGCGGCCGTGTGGCAAGATGGATGGGGGTGGTAGAGAAGAATAACACATTAACTGATTAATATTATTTGTATAAGTGAATTTATAGATTTTGAAAGAAAATATAATGTAATATCTGATTAGTAATATCATTGCAAAAGGCCACAAATAGTAGCATTCCTTCGATTATAATTTATCATCAATAACTAGGCGTTAATTATACATGGCCTAGTTATTTTTTTAATTTTTTCCATACTTTGTTTGCCTAATACGACGTAGGCATTCTATAGAATGCCTAGGCATTCCACCTAAATTTCATACTTTGTCGGTAAAATATACCTAGGGTGACCCAAGGTATATAGATAACGACTTTTTCTCGGAAACTAAGATAGCTAGAAAAAAACTAAAAAATATGTATCCCCGTAGTTTTTTTTATTTTCTCTTACTCCTAGTAAGAGGAAGTATTGTAATCGTGTCAAATTTTCGATATCGAGTTTTCACCGGAAATATCCGTTTTGAGGTCCCCTGAGTCCAAAAAAGTGGTTTTTGGCGAATGGTCTGTGTGTGTGTGTGTGTGTGTGTGGGTGGTGTGTCTGTGTGTGTGTGTGTATGTGAACTGCATAGCTCAAAAACGAAAAATCGTAGAAAGTTCAAACTTGATATTACGTTCAGGTATCACCATGGGATCTGACGGTGCGTTATGTGTCAATATTCCTCAACCGGAAGTACCACTTTAGTTGTTTTTTTTTACGTTTTTGCATTTTCTCAAAAATGGCTCCGAAGATTTTCTTTAAACTTGCTATATCAACTACACATACAAGAGCTACAACTTTTATTTGAAACATTCTCCAGGAAAATTCATTTAAGGGCACTTCTGGGGAGGGGTGGGGTTAGGTTTTCATCTTAACTGCTGTTTCAGTATATTAGACAATTCTGTCATCTAAATAATGTTAATTAGAATTAAATATGTTGTTGAAATTCCGAGTTTGAAAAAAAATAGATAACCGGAAGTGCGTTTTTACTGAAATATAATTTTCAGTTTTCTGGTATTTTCTCGAAAATGGCTCCAACGATTTTCTTTAAACCAGCGTTGTTAACTATACATATAAAGAGCTACAACTTTTATTTGAAACTTTTCCCCTGATAAATCATTTAAGGGGACTTTTGGGGGAGGGGGGTTATGTTTTTCTTTAAAATGCTATCACAGTTGATTATACAATTCTGTCATCCAAATTGAAATAACTAGAAATTAATATATGACCCAAATTCCGAGTTTCAAGGAAATTAGTAAACCGGACAGTTTTACTGGACAGTGTTTTCACTTTTCGACGAATTTCATTAAATTGGTACACTAACTATAAAATTTGTCAATTATAATTTTGAGTACTGGAGTAAGAGAAAGTTGTGTGAGTGTTTCACACCAGATTTTTTTTTTTGTTAGAAAACCAAATTTAATTTGCAAATTTGTTTTGGTGCTTCAAGAAGCGAGGTACAGGCCAGAAGGAGATACACCAATTTCATTTTTTCAAATGTGGAGGTGTGGTTTTTTATTTAAGAAATGGATTCCTCTATTTTTTGTAAGAATAATTTACTTGAATGGTTTTTTTCTGTGAGTGAAAACATGATTCTTATAAGAAATTTAATAAATGATATTATAACGGTTTTTTTTTTTATGAATAAGAGAAAAGTACTATGTTATTATAAATTTTATCCTCATTACTTACAGATCTTGCTCGAACTGGCTCCCATTTAGATGTATTTCTTTGGTGTAAGTACGATTGGCAGGAAAAAGCATGTGTGTCATCTATTGTGGGGGGGCCGTTCGACAGATCTGTAATTAATGAGGAGTAAAATTTATAATAAAATAGTACTTTTCTTTTTATTCATCAAAAAAAACCGTTATAATATTATCATTTTGAAATTTCTTATAGGAATCATGTTTTCATTACCGATAACTTGTGAAAAATCGCTCACAGAAAAAAATAAACGTTCAAGTAAATTTTTCTTACAAAAAAATAGAGGAATCTATTTCTTAAATAAAAACCACACCTCCCCATTTGAAAAAGATGGAAGTTGGTGCCTGTATCTTGCTTCTGGAAGCATCAAAACAAATTTGCAATTTAAATTTGGATTTCTAACAAAGAACTACAGGGACACGTATTTTTTAGTTTTTTTCTAGCTATCTTAGTTTCCTATAAAAAGTCATTATCCATATACCATATATCCTGCAATTCTCGTACTCGTAATACTAATTAATTAATGTTCTTCTAAAATGAATAAAAATTGTGCTAAATAAATACTTTGATATCTGTAAAAATAAATACAAACATTCGTCTATTTTAAAAGTGATTATGTCTTTGAGTAAATATTTTTGTATTATACACACTTACACATTACGTAAGTGTTATTATTTATCAGTAAGCTTATAACAATTGCAACTAGTTGCGTTTCAAAGGAATCCTTTAATTTTTTATTTTTTATTTTCTTTAAAATTGATATTTTGTTGAAATTCTGAGTTTGAAGAAAAATCTGATGACCACAAGTACGTTTTTATAAGAAAAATATTTTTCAATTTTCTGCTTCTACTTCTTGTTCTTTCTTGGCATTGCAGTCCATGTAGGGGCCCTAGCCTCCTCAACTACATTCCTCCATTCCTCTCTCGCTCTCTCTCTCTCTCTCTCTCGAACCACCCGTCTCCACCTTCTCACTCCCAACAACTTGTGGTCCTGTTCCACGTCATCCAGCCATCGCATCCATGGTCTTCCTCTACTTCTTCCACCTCCCAGATGGCCAGTAAACAACTTCCTCCGTATCCTGTCTTGCTTCATTCTTTCCAGGTGACCCAACCACCTCAACCTCTAACGTTTCACCAATCCCACCAGGTCCTGTTCACCATATAGATCTTTTATCTCCTGATTTGATCTCATTCTCCATATTCCATCCTGTCTTACTGGGCCAAATATTTTCCTCAGTACCTTTCTCTACCATACACTTGAGAAGTCGCTCATCCTCCCAAGTTAGCGTCCAGGTTTCGCTTGTACAATATTAAAACTTGGCCTTCCCTTAACTGATTGAAGTGCGCAAGTCTTTCTCTTAAGATCAGTAGCTTTTGTTTCCGGCTGTTATTCTAGCTTTTATGTCTATAATGACTTCATTTATATATGCGATAACAACCCAAAAGGTACCTAATGCTTTTAATCACTTCAAACTTATTTTTTTTTGGTTCGCATATACGAGGCATGTCCAATAAGTAAGTGTACTGAATTTTTGTAGGTTACAAAAATTTTTATTTGAACAAAAAAATTACCTGGTTACATTAGTACATATGTAAGCTATTTTTCGACATAGTCACCATTCCTCTCAATGCAGATGGGGTATTAATTTTTTGATGCCTTCCTCGAAGTAGTTTCCCGCCAACCCCTTCGTCCACTTCTCCACCTCCCCCTTCACCTCCTCGTCGGTTGAAAACCTTTTTCCACCCATGTGCAGCTTCAGGGAGGTAAAGAGATAGTAATCTGAAGGTGCTAGGTCAGGGGAATGCGCGGGATGGTTCAGGACATCCCATTTAAACGAGGCAAGCAGTGTGTGGTCTGGCATTGTCGTGCAGCAGGCAGACTCCCTTTGTCAGCATGCCTCTCCTTTTGTTCTGAATCGCCCTCCGCAATTTTTTTAGGGTCTCACAGTATCTTGCAGAGTTGATGGTCTCCCCTTGAGGCATATATTCAATTAAAATTATGCCTTGACAGTCCCAAAACACAGGTGCCATGATTTTCTTGGCTGAAATTGTGGTTTTGAACTTTTTGGCGGAGGGTGAAGAGGTGTGACGCCACTGTTGAGACTGCCTTTTGGTTTCAGGTGTGTAGTGTGCAACCCAAGTTTCATCTCCAGTAATGATGGAGCGGAGAAATTCATCTCCATGGAGTTTGTAGCGTCTCAAAAACTCTTGCCCGGCCTCCACTCGATTCAACTTGTGTTGGTCTGTCAGCTGTTTTGGGACCCACCTCGCGGACAGTTTCCGATATCCGAGGGTTTCTGTGATGGTTTCGTGTAGCAGAGATCTGGAGATTTGCGGAAACATCGCAGAAAGTTCATCCACAGTCAATCTCTGATCATCATGCACAGACGTACGACCGTTTTTAAACTCGCGACACCACTTGAACACACTCGTACGATTCATAGCTTTATCACCATATGCAGTTTTTACCTCATTATAAACTTCAACCGGAGTTTTTCCCTTCCAAACGAGATAACGGATGACGCCGCGTATTTCACACTTGGCGGGAGATTGGATTGACATTTTTCACGAAACGTATTGTCGCGTCGACAGTTCTCAACGTACTGACCTCGAACCGGTCTCGTTGCGGAGGGGAGGAATCAGATCACTGTGGTGTAGCCAACACGTTGAAAACAAAATCCCTCCGGCCGTGAGAGCCTCAGTACACTTACCTACTGGACATGCCTCGTACTTCGCTTCGTTGACACCGAGTCCCAAGTTTACTGGCTTCTTCTTTAGTGAACTCTTCGATGCCGCGGTATAGTTTGAGCTGACAAAACAACATCGTCTGCTTAAGCCAGATGCTGGTTCATCCTGTTAAAAATGGTGCCTCTGGGATTGGTATGGATTGCCCTAATAATCTTCTACAGTGCTAATATTAAACAGCATCAGTGACAATGGATCCCATTGCCTCAAACCTTTCGTAATTTTAAAGTTTTTCCGATATGGAGCCTAATGCCTTCACACCCGCCTGTTAAATGCTCAGTTCTTTGCTATTTTTACTAAAAACGGGCTCCAAAGATCTTCTTTTTTTTTAAACTAATTATACAAACTTTATCTTAAAAAAAAAAAAAAGAGCTACAGCTTTTATATGTAACATTTTACCGGATAATCTCATTTAAGGGTACATTTAGGGTATTGAATGGTAGGGTTATGTTTTCCTTTAACGTTACTATCTTATAGTTGACTATACAATTCTATCATCTAAACAAAATTAATTAAAAATAAATAGATGGCCAAAATTCCAAAGTTTGTTTTAAGAAAATTAGTAAACCGGAAGTGCCTTTTTTTTCCGGAGCAGTTTTTTTTTTCGATTTTCCTCATAAAAATGTTGACGAATTTCATTAAAGTTGGTAAAAAGAGAAAGTTTTGTGAGTGTTTCATACCAGATTTTATATATATATATATATATAAGTATATTTATACTGTACAATGCATTTTAAAAGAATTATTTAAAATTTCATAACCTAGCACCTTTTCTCTACTCTCTCTTCAATCATCTATCGGCCATATCATCCTTACTGTAAGTTCTGTGGCGTATAACAATGGTGTACAGAAAACCATTTCGGCCTCGAATTTTATAATTATACAGTGGCGACCTATAAAATTGTTAAGTAAGTTGACACGATCACTGCATGAGTAAAAAACTGAAAATGGTCTAAAAATTCACTCAATTAAATTCAAAAAAAAAAAAAAAATCTGGTTGAAAACCTCACCCAACTTTCTCTTACTCCAGTTCTCAAAATTATAATTGACAAATTTTTATAGTTTGTGTACCAAATTTAATGAAATTCGTCGAAACTGTAAAAAAAAAAAAAAAAAAAAAAAAAACCTGTTCAGTAAAAGCGCACTTCCGGTTTACTAATTTTCTTGAAACTCAGAATTTTGGCCGATCTATTTATTTCTAATTAATTTTGTTTGGATGATAGAATTGTATAATCAACTATGATTAGCACTTTAGAGAAAAACATAGCCCCTCCCCAACCCCTAAAAGTGTCCTTAAATAAATTTTCCCATAGAAATGTTTTAAATAAAAGTTGTAGATCTTTGTATGTTAAGCTTATATAGGAAGTTTCAAGAAAATTCAAGAAAATCGTTGGAGTCATTTTTGAGAAAATCGCAAAAAAAGTGAAAAAAACCATTTAGTAAATTGGTAAAGTAACGCACTTCGGTCAACCGATTTTTTTTCAACTGGGTTTACCCAATATTTACTTCTAATTAATATATTTAGATGATAGAATGTCTATAAACTTAAATGGCACATTAGATAAAAACCTAACCCCCACCCCTCCCAAAAAGTGCCCTTAAATGAATTTTCCAAAAATGTTTCAAATAAAAAGTTGTAGCTCTTTGTATGTGTAGTTGATATACCATGTTGAAGTAAATCGTTGGAACCATTTTTCAGCAAATGCAAAAATTGTAAAAAAAAAAAAAAATAAAGACTAAAGTGGTACTTCCGGTTGAGGAATTTCGACAGATAACGTACTGTCAGATCGCCATAGGTGATACGGAAACGGAATATTAAGTTTGAATTTTTGACGTTTTTTTTTTTGTTTTTTTTCGGTTTGAGCTATGCTGTTTAAATACACACAGAGACCATTTGCTAAAAACCAAATTTTTTCGACTCAGGGGACCTGAAAACGGATATTTTTGGTGAAAACTTGATATGGAAAATTTGACACGATTACAATACTTCCTCTTACTAGGAGGAATCGCGAAAAAGTGAAAAAAAAAAAAAAAATCATTTAGTAAAGTGGGTAAAGTAAACGCACTTCCGGTCATTCAATTTTTTTTTCAAACTCGGAATTTCAACAACCTATTTAATTCTAATTAACATTATTGACAGATGACAGAATTGTTGAATAAACTTGTATGCTCTTTGTACAAATTGTACATAAGTTGTAGCTCTTTGTATACATATGCCACAGGCTTGCCCATAGCACCCGAACGGATGCCCAATTGAACATGCGTTCTACAATATCTCCATCAGGTTGAGGTCCCTGAGGAATCCTAATACCCTGACGGGCTCTAGAGAGGGTATATCCCCCTCCTCCACCTGGTAGCTACCCAGGTTCCTGAACCTTCTCTGAGTGGCAGCCTCGCAGTCTGTTAGGAGATGTATTGGAGTTTCCTCCAACTCCCCACAGAATCTGCATGAGCTGTCACTTTCCAAGCCCAGCTTCGCCAGGTGTCCTCTAAGTCGGCAATGCCCCGTGAGGAAACCCGTAAGTACGCGGAGCTTGTTCTTACTCAATCCAATGCAGGCCTCCGACCTCCGTTGGTTATAATTTCCCAAGCAGATCTTGGCCTGCCGCAACCTGGGGAGGGAGTACCAGAGTTGAGATCTCTTCGTCTCCTCCTCCTTCTTAAGTTCCTCTAACAGACACTGGTCGCTAATCCCACAAAAAGGTTCCGGCCCCAAAAGTGGTGTCATAGCGCCTATCTTGGCCAGGGCGTCGGCCGTCTCATTCCCTTCAATGCCAACATGCCCCGGCACCCACCAAAGTGCGACTTTGTTCCTACTGCCCAGATCGTTTAGTTTATCTAGGCATTCCCAAACCATTTTAGAGTTAATAACTGGTGCACCCAGAGCTCTGATGGCTGCTTGGCTATCGGAAAGGATTACAATCTCCCGTTCCTATATCCCCTATCGAGGTTAAATTGTAACTTCCTTGAGGAATTTTGACAGTAAAGTAGTCAGATCCCATGGTGATTTACCTAAACGGAATATCATGTTTCAACTTTCTACGGTTTTTCATTTTTGAGCTATGCTGTTCACATACGTACACACACAAACAACACACAGACCATTTGCTAAAAACCACTTTTTTGGACTCAGAAGTATCTCAAAACGGATATTTCCGGTGAAAACTCGATATCGAAAATTTGACACGATTACAATACTTCCGCTTACTAGTAGTAAGAGAAAGTAAAAAAAAAGTTAAATTATTTGAATATAAAATCCATTCTTCGAGTTTTATATTGATAAAATTTTTTGAATAATTTTTTTTGTTTAACATTAATTTATTTGAGAAATTATGTACTCTAATTGCTATTTGCTGAATTATAATGTTTGGAATGGAACGGATTTTTATTTTTTATTTTTTTTTTAAATATTCAATACTAATACCCATCTTGATAAATCTATAAAATAATGTTTATTTTATTATATATTTTTATTCTGTTAAAATAAAGTAGTATTGAATAAAAAAAAAAAATTATACTGCTGTTAAACCCTTTAACGAACACAATAAATATATTTGTTTTGTTTTGTTTAATATAAACTATAATACTGCACACAATTTTACAATCAACGCTGCACGGTAAGCAACTACAGTAGCACTAGATGGGTCGGGTCACATTATTAAAGGCAAACGAAGTTTGTCGGAAATAACCGAATATAAACATTTTTTTTTTGACACTGTGAATTGGATAGCGTTCAACATCAAGCAACGCTTGATGAATCTTCTTTTTTTTTTTTAAAAAAAAAACGGATTTATTAATTGATATTTAAATAATAATTATGTAAAAGATGGGTCTTTCAATTAATCCCAGTAAGACCCAGGTGATTTTATTTACTAATAGGAGGAAGATCGTAGGATTAAAACCTCCTAGGTTATTAGGAACTTCTGTTCAGATTTGCAAATCGGTGAAGTTTCTTGGGGTGGTTCTTGACAGTAAATTAAATTGGTCGGAACATGTTAAGGCACAGCATCAAAAGGCAATTATTTCCTTTTGGCAATGTCGAAGAATCGTAGGTAAAAATTGGGGGATTACTCCCAAGATGATGTTTTGGATTTATGGTATGGTTATTAAACCTAGGTTGTTGTATGCGGCTGTGGTGTGGTGGCGTCGCATTGAGATAAGATCCGCTAGACTGCTGCTTGAGGATATTCAACGCTTGGCTTGTCTGGCGGTGACCGGTGCGATGCGGACCACGCCTACAGCTGCAATGGAGACTTTATTAGGAATTCCACCGCTCTTTGTAGAGGTGAAAACTATGGCAATCAAAGCCTGTTATAGAATTAAACAGGCAGGTTTTTGGCAGGGTAAGCGATATGGTCACTATACCATTCATCGCGAGATGCTTTTGAAGGTTCCTGTTACAGGTTTTCCCTCTGATAGAATGTTGAAGACTTTTGTTTTCGAGCATTCTTACAGTGTCAGGTTACCCTCTAGGGAAGATTGGTCAAGATTGGGTCCGTCTGGCATGATACCTGATAATTACTTCCGGTGTTACACGGACGGTTCCAGAATGGATGGTAGGTCTGGAGCTGCGGTCTATTTTGAGACCGGAGATCATTTGACAGTATCTCTTGGTGAATGGACCACGGTCTTCCAGACTGAGGTTTATGCTATTCTTTGTTGTGTTTTGGATGAGAGGGTACGTAACACTAACTTAAAAGGTGTTTGTATCTGCTCGGACAGCCAGGCTGCGTTGAAGGCGCTGAGTTCATGTGTCTTCACTTCCAGGTTGGTGTTAGAATGTTCTAAAAGACTGGAAGAGCTTTCTTCTCTGAAGGATGTGCTTCTAGTATGGGTGCCAGGTCACATGGGAATTTTTGGAAATGAGCAGGTGGATAGGTTTGCCAAATTAGGCGCCTCTCTTCCTTTCATTGGTCCCGAGCCTGCTGTTGGCGTGTCTTCTGGCACATGTCTGTCAGGCTTCCAGACCTGCTCAGCTTCACACCATTCATCCTTATGGAAGAGTTCAGCTGGTTTTCGGCAGTCCAAAATGCTCATCGGAGGTCCGGACAAGGCCATTAGTGGGACGTTGCTGTGTTTTTCACGAAGCGCTCTCAGGCATCTGGTTGGATCTCTCTTACTGGGCATTGTGGTTTAAGGAGACATCTCTACATAATGGGGCTCATGCCGGATCCATTTTGTAGAGTCTGTGGGTCAGAGGAGGAAACACCCATCCATCTTATGACTGATTGCTTGGGTAGGAAATTAGGTTTAGGACCTTTGGTCGGAATAGGTTGTCTGTGGAAGAGCTTAGGCAATTTTCCGCTTAATATTATTGTACGATTTATTCGGACTGCGGTGAATCTTAGATGGATTAGATCCGGCTTGTTGTTGTTTTTCTTGGGGTAGCTAGCTATATGGGCCCACTGAGGCTTTGGATAGCGTAGGGTTTCCTTCCCCACAGACAAATAATAAATAATAATAATAAAGTAAATAATTGTTATGTTATTTATAAATAACATAAATTTAAGAAATTAATTTTTGTAGGTATTGTCTGGTGGGTGGGAGTGCTGTAGTGTTTACTTATTGCACCAATTGTGTTCACTGATAATTGAATAAATTGTCTTCTATAATTTAATTATCTATATATTTATAGTGTAGAAGATATTATTACCAATCGAGATACCCTGAAGATTCCCACCCCACCCCACCCCCACACACACCACACCATTAACACACCCATAGTATAGATTGCCAAATAATTATTTAAACAGTAATGTAATTTAATTACATTATGTTTTTACCATGAATAAGTGTAAATTTTTGTAAATAAAATTATTATTGTAAATAATAAATAAGATAAGAAACTTTTCATTAGTATTCTTCCATCTATATAAAGTTCCTTTTCGGTCTGTTTTTATGTTAGTTTTTATTCATTATTATTTTCTGTTATTTTATTAAAATTTTTTTTTTTTTTTTGTTTCACAAGTTACTGGTTTTGGATGATGAGTAGATTACATTTTATATATATATCACATACCTTTTTTTATCTGTCTGTCAAAGTTGACTGTGGATACATTGCAAACGGTTCAAATTTACTAAAATTAGGTTTAGTTTTTTGTAACTAAATATATGTTTTAATATATGTTTTGATGTCCCTTGAGTTATGGAAAAAAAAAAAAAATCTGGTGTGAAACACTCACAACAAATTTCTCTTACACCAGTTCTCAAAATTATAATTGACAAAGTATATATAGGGTGACCAGAGTTATATGCTCCACCCAATTTTTTTTTTAAACGGCGGGAAATTTCGAAAAAATAGAAAACACGTATTTAATCATTTTTAGTCTAGTTTATTTTCAGTGATTGATCCATTTTTTTAAACCCCAATATCCCGAGATACAGCATCCAACTTTTTTTTTTCAAATGGAACATTATATTTTATTTTGCATATATTTATAGTAATTGAGCCTCTAAAAAAAAAAAAAATTTTAAAATCGGTTAGGTTTTTCAAAAGTTATGGTAATTTAAAATATGAAAAACAAATTTCAGTTTAATGTCAAAATTACCTTATTTTTTCTTTAAAGAAGCTCTTCAAACTGGACACTATCAACGGATAGGCAAGCCAAAGCTCTGGGCTCCCACGCTCTGTTTGTAGCAGCACTTAGGTGGCAAAGTCAACATCTAGGCAGGCTAGAGTTATTCGACGTTCCATATCTTCGACTGAAGCCACGGGATTAAGGTTACTGTACACTTTATTTTTTTAGATATCCTCACAAAAAATGGACAAAAAATGCACAACTTTATGGACTGATGAATCAAAGTTTACCAACAATGGCCTTCTTAATCGTTAGAACTTTAGAATATGGGCAGAAGAAAATCCACAAGTTACCTTCGCCACACGCCATTAGGTTGTTTTTTCTACAAATGTTTGGTGTGGAGTTTGAGGAAACCAACTAATCGGCCCATACTTCTACAGAGGGAACTTAACTGGTGAAAGGTATCTAACTTTTTTAAGAGACATTTTGCCAGTTTTGCTTGAAGATGGTCCTCTAAAACGTCGGTTAGATAAGTATTTTCCCGGCACATAATGCGAGAGTTGTTCGACGTTACCTGGACAGAAATTTCCACGAAAAGTGGTTAGGAACTCATGGTCCGATCCAATGGCAACCTCGACCTCCAGACTTAACCCCAATGGACTATTTTTTGTGGGGATATCTAAAAAATAAAGTGTACAGTAACCTTAATCCCGTGGCTTCAGTCGAAGATCTGGAACGTCGAATAACTCTAGCCTGCCTAGATGTTGACTTTGCCACCTAAGTGCTGCTACAAAACAGAGCGTGGGAGTCCAGAGCTTTGGCTTGCCTATCCGTTGATGGTGCCCAGTTTGAACAGCTTCTTTAAAAAAAAAATAAGGTAATTTTGACATTAAACTGAAATTTGTTTTTCATGTTTTAAATTACCATAACTTTTCAAAAACCTAACCGATTTAAATTTTTTTTTTTTTTAGAGGCTCAAGTACTATAAAAATATGCAAAAAAAATATAATGTTCCATTTGAAAAAAAAAAGTTGGATGCTGTATCTCGGGATATTGGGGTATAAAAAAATGGATCAATCACTGAAAATAAACTAGACTAAAAATGATTAAATACGTGTTTTCTATTTTTTCGAAATTTCCCGCCGTTTAAAAAAAAAAGTGGGTGGAGCATATAACTCTGGTCACCCCTATATATATATATAGTTTAGTGTACTAAATTTTTTTAAATGAAATTCGTCGTAAAGTGGAAAAAAAAAAAAAAAACTGTTCAGTAAAAGCGCCACTTCCGGGTTTACTAATTTTTCTTGAAACTCGGCAATATGAGTATAATCCAACTATGGATAGCACTTTAGAAAAAAAACATAACCGTACCCAGTCCTCCCTAAAAGTGGTGCCCTTAAATGAATTTTCCCAGAGAAATGTTTGAAATAAAAAGTTTCATGAAAATAATCTGGAACCATATTTGAGAAAATCTCGAAAAAGTGGAAAAAATTAATTAGTTAATTTTGTATTTCCGTTTTGTGGAAGTTTGATAGCTAACCTATATTGTTGGATTCCTTGGTGAAACCTAAACGGAATATCAAGTTTGAACTTTCTGTGGTTTTTCGTTTTATAAGCTATGCTGTTCACGTACATACACCCACAGACCATTTCTAAAAAAAAAAAAAAAAAAAAAACACTTTTTTTTGGACTCAGGGGACCTCATGACGGATATTTCCGGTGAAAACTCGATATAGAAAATTTGACACGATTATAATACTTCCTTCCTCTTACTAAAACTCTGCCACGATTGCGAATAAAATGCTCTCAATATGAGTAAGAGGAAGTAAAAAAAATCTGGCGTGAAACACTCAATGACTTTTTGCTCTCTTATCAATAGACACTCTTATCAGTATACTCACAGGCAAAAAAAAAACAACGTGGCCACTTAAAAAAAATTTCACTCAACAAATAATATGTTGTTCTGTCTGTTTTCACCAGTTACTTTGTTTTAGTAATTAATAATTAAAATTTGTCGAGTACACTGGACTATGTACATAACACTTGTGGTATTAAAAAAATTAAATAAATCAAAAATGTTTCCTAGTTTTGTGTTCATTTATTATCAATTTCTTAATTTGTTTTTTTATTTATTCGAATTGGTTTTTATTTGCTTTATTTTCACCTTAGCTTGTCCCTTGACTAGAGATTTTTTTTTTTTTTTTTTAATTAGGTATTTACAACTACACAGTAATGTATCAAATAAATCTAATGCATATTTATCGTTCTGTCAGAAGATCTCTCGGCCAAGGGTTTCCAGTAATAGAATGGAAAGAAAGTTCCTTGGATTAGACGTGTTATGATGGTCCTGGATGGGATGCATGGAATTTTTTATGTTGGAATAAATGTGGTCGCGGACAAAAGGGATATTCAAGTCTTTGTGAATGATGGAGGGCAATGAGAGGGCGGATCGGCTGGCCAGGGAGGGATCATCATTACCATTTTGTGGTCCTGAACCAGCCCTGGCCGTTACAAAGACGTTTCGCGACAAACAGATTAGACTTTGGGAGACGAGAGCTTTGGAGAAACGCTGGGGGGACACGCAGGGGTGCCTCCAAGCTAAAAGATTTATAAAGGCAGGTAAGCAGAGAATTTCGGAGTATCTCCTGTCTCTTAGTAGGACGGGTTTGAGGACCTTGGTAGGAATAGTGACTGGACACACTTGGGTGTCCAGCCACTTGTTTAACATAGGAAAGACGCGGAGTCCCATTTGTCAGAACTGTGATGACGGAGTTAGGGAAACGGTGTATCACTACTTATGTCAGTGTCCCCGTTTCGCTGGAACTAGGTTTCGTATATTTGGGAGGACACCACTCTCGCAGGATTATCTAGGCGAGTTGGAGTATAGGGATATCTTGAGATATTGTAGATTAACCGGCAAGTTACCGGGGAAGACTAATTAAGGGGTTACGGGGGGTATCGGGGAGGTAAGAGCCATATAGGCTTAGGTCCCGCGCCTTTGGGCACCCGTTTCCGATAATGATAATAATGAATGGAGTTGGAAACATAGAAAAAGGAGCGTTAGTGACTTTACGAAGGATTTTTGAATTGGAGTGTTTGTAGTCGGAGGTAATTGGAGCGCTTAATTGAGCCCTAAACTTCGTTTCCTTTACGTCCACAGAAGCTTGACTACAGTGTTGTAGATAAGTACTTTGTTGTCTAGAGAAAGACGAGAACATCGCTCGAGTAAATACGTGAGAGTAATTTGTATCGTTGATTTAGTTCCTGTCTCGTGTGAGGACTCCAAGTCAGTCTTTTGTCCAAGTAGAGACCTAAGTAGCGAACTTTATCAACAGTAGGTAGGAATTGTCTGTTAAGCTCTACTGGAGGACATATAGCTCTTCGGAGAGTGTATGCAATATGATTATATTTATTAATATTTAATTTAATTCTCCACTTCCTGGACCATACGACCAGGGTGTTGAGATGGGATTGAAGGTTGCGTGTAGTAAAAAAAAAAAAGTACTTTTAACTAAGTTAAACACCAAAAGAGAACAGAGTATGCTGAACAGACACATGTGAACACTGTGCTGTCTAGTTTGGAACAATCAGTGGAAATTAAAATTTAAAAGCCATATTTGAGAAAATCTCGAAAAAGTGAAAAAATTAATTAGTAAATTTGTATTTCCGGTTGAGGAATTTTTGACAGCTAACCTACTGTTGGATTCCTTGGTGTTGAAACCTAAACAGAATATGAAGTTTGAACTTTCTATGGTTTTTTGTTTTTTAAGCTATGCTGTTCACATATTTACATACATACACAGACACCTATACACACTATTTTCTAAAAACCACTTTTTTTAAATAAACTGATGTTTCCTGTAAAAACTCGATATCGAAAATTTCACACGATTGCAATAATTCCCTTTAAAAATGAAATGTTTTCTTTTAGTGAATATTTCGTTTTAGGTACTACCATCGCAATATCCAATGATGATATCCCAAAATTTCCAAAAACTGGTTCTCGTAAAGAAAGGTGAAAATTTAAGAACCTATTTTGTTTATATTTTTCATTTTCTGAGAATGGAAGGACACTTTTTTTTTTGGTTCCGTAACCCTCTGTCGCACCTAATAATTTTTTTTTAGGACTTCTCAGAAATTTTGAAAAGTGCAGTAGCGCACATACGCACACAGCGATGTACTTTATAATCTACGACTTATGAGATCAAAAAGGAATTAAACCATTTTTATAATTGAAAAATACTTATTTATTTGGCAAGATATTTCCATATTGACATTCTATTCTTATCATATCTTTCTTCAGATGGATGATTTGATTTTAGCGTCATCAACTGTGTTGTGATTTCATAGCCACATTCGAGCTAAGTCGCTGCAGTCTCAACGATCCATTATTACTGTACGATATGCCACATTTTTCACTTCAAGGCAATTTCTTTTGTCCATATAAATTATAATTGATTATTCTCTCCCTCCACGTGGTCTCCGCTGGGAAACGCCTCCCTGTAAAGGTTGGAAGGCTAGGACAGAGAAAGTACTGAGTACTTTCTAATGGTGGAGAAATTCCAAGCCGCTAGGGGGGGGCAGCAGCGTCAATAGTACCAAACACAAAGCCGGACCGGGTACTGCGAAGGGTAGACGAAACTCTTTGAGTTGTAGTGAAAGCAACTCGATCTTCGAGGGAACGGCACCTCGAAATCAATGTCACCGGTCAGTCTTCCATATTTTCCGGGGAGATTGGGCGTGGTTTTTCACAGCTCCAAGCCGCAAAAAATTTTGTATTATCTCGAAGCGATAAAGAAATTGAAATAGAGTTTATATACAGAAAACCTTCGTTCAGCTTCTACGGAATTTATTAGCAATGATTCTTTAATCATAACTTATAATTCTTAATTACACAATTCTTAATCACTCAAGAATTCACGCGCGTATGTCAAACGCTTTAATGCGCATGTGTATGTATGTCTTCTGTCATATTGTCGAGTTATTCTAGGAAAAGCATTAAACTGGGACTTGTGCCTGACCCTTTTGTAGAGTTTGTGAAACTGAGGAAGAAACACCCATGCATCTGATGACGAATTGTTTGGATTGTGAGGAGATTAGGTTTAGGAACTTCGGCCGGAATAGGATGTCGGTAGAGGATCTTAAGCTGTGTCCTTTTAAGGTTTTGGTCCGATTTGTTCGGTCTGTTGTGAAACTTAGATGGTTGAAACCTGGGCCTGGATTTTCATTCTAGTCCCAGTGGTTGTTATTCTTTAGGGGTAGCTATATGGGCCCTGGGGGGCTTTGGATAGCGTAGGGTTTTGCCCTCCCCTTTCGCGAATAATAATAATAATAATAAGCATTAACTCATACTGAAAAAAAAAAAAAAAAAAAAAAAAAATTGATACGTCAGATATAACAAAACACTAAATGCAAATAATGTTGTAAATTATTGTTGGAAACAATTAAGTAATTTGTTAATTTAACTCTTTTTTTAGGAGAATAATGAATAAATCTTTTTTAATTCGGATAATTTTTTTAATTTTAAGAATCGGTTAGATATCATCACTGATTGCATCTGACACGAAAGTTTCGGGAAAAATCTATCAACCGGAAGTGCAATTTTTTTATTTTTATTTTATTTTTTTTTGTAAAACACTTGAGTTTCCGGATTAAGACCCACGTCAGGAGATTTGCTAGAAATCGATGTTTCGCCCATATTGCAATAATCATGGAATCATTCTACTGACGCAGTTTCAACGTGGAAACTGAATTGTTGTGGGACACCTAAAAGAATGTTTCCACCCCACCCCCCCTAAAGTAATGCCTATTTTTTCAGGCAAACTTAACGTCTAGCTACCAAATTAGGTGTTGTTGACAGAGGCGGTAGCACCTACTTTACAACATAAACAATTTATTAAACAATTTTTTTTTTTTTTAATCAAAACACACTACAGGGCCGTACCTAAGCTCGCGCTCATCCCAGTCCGCAAACTATTCATCCATCGCAATCGACTTTACTATAAACAGAACTGTTTCTATATATACATAATCACTAAATAAATGAGGGATGGGCATTCAAAAGTGCACATAAACGAACATAAAAACTAAAGCATCATAGACTAACCACAATATAACTTAGTACACATACAAACCTCACACAGTCAGTAAATACAGTCATACATTGCACATCCATACAAGACCAAGCCTAAGGAACCTCTCAGTACTCGATATTCCTGTGAGGTCATCTAAAATTCTACAGCTACCCGAATCTAACGCAAACAAACTACAGACAAGCAATAAATTACTATCACACAAAACATTTACTCCGCCTACCCAAGGGAAGACCCTACAAGCAGATAGAGCCGCGACAGAGCAGATTCTGCAAACATTTTTAAGGCATTATATGCCGTCTCATTTTCCAGAAGCAAGGGCAAGCGTGTCATTGCTAAGGTTAACATGAAATCCAATTTCTCGCCACAAGTTTATGCGGTAGATCTTCATAGAGCTCACAGTTTAAAACTATGTGTTCAGCGGTCTCTCCTCTTCGCCACAGCGACATCGATCCTCTCTCACCAGCCCCATTCTAAACCACTTGTCATTTATCTGCCCATGCCCGGTTACAAGTCTGGAGACCGTGTAATGTGATAACAAGAAGGAGTGATAACAGAAATATATAATTTTTAACTATAAAAATTATAACTAGTGGTGCCAGCCAGACGCTATTATTCAATACAATAGCTGCGGACAGTGCACGGTCAAAGGACCGCCCGCCAAAGACACACCGGTTTCACAAGGGTCAACAAATCACTCAAAAGACCGAACACCTGGCTACAGTCCTTTGATAACTGCCAATCACCTGTTGCACCCCTGTTGCTGACTTATTCAAAATCTAGGGTCAACACACGGCAATAAACTAATCACTCAAAAGACCGAACACCTGGCCACAGTCCTTTGATAACCGCCAACACCTGTTCAAGAACTAGGGTCAACACACGGCAAGAGATGTTTGAGTGTGACCCGTAATTACAAGACTTGTCAATGTGTGGGGATGGCAATATAAGGCATCTCTACAGGAAGTGGGAGGATTATTCTTCAGTATTTCATCAGCGTAACATCAAGATTCTACCAGTGACATAATTCATACATCGGAGCGCGTCCCTATCTAAGTATTTAAACATATATTATTTAGCAATCATTATAGCTGGTGCATTCTAGTTACCCTTTAAATCATTCTAAATTAATTGTAGTTTATCTTTTCAAACGTTAAATTATTGTTAAAATATACATATATCTATTTTCGTAAGTTCGTAATTCATATTCCGAGTAACAACTCTCTAAAAATCTCTAACTAACTCCCAACTATTCATCGCATCATCACACCTCTCCAAGACATCGGAACCCATTACAACCGCATATGAAAAATCCGTTGGGAATATTCTATGGATAGAGGGACTCTGGTCTCTCTTCAGAACGCATAAATCTTACGCCCTTTTTTAAAAACAAATATAAAATTTATCAGTTATACGTAGGATTCGATCTGGTGACCACTCAGTTACAAGTGCATACTCATAACCACTACACCAACACACGCCACATTTATTTTTCTTCAGTTTTTCGCGATTTTCTCTGAAGCGGCTCCAAAGATTTTCTTTAAACTTTCTTTATCACTTTTATTTGTAACATTATCCTGGGAAAATTCATTTTTTGGGTGGTTGTGAAGGGAATAAACAGTAAAATGCCTCAGTACAATGTATGATTTTTTTATCTACTAAGTAATATTATAATTAGAAACAGTAATAGAATTCAGAATTTATAGAAAATCAATTAATCTGAAATGCGAGTTGTTTTTTTTATATTTTTTCGAAAATGGTACAGATAAAAATGTATCACTTTTATTTGCAACATTTTCCCCCCCAAAAAATTAAGTATAGAAGGGGTTTAGTGGCCTCTCAGTTACGTTTATTTATTTATTTTTTTTTAAATTTAAGGCGCGTCAACATCTATGGTCATTGGCGCCCGGAGCCTTCTCAGTGCACTGTCGGTCTCAGGGCAAATGTTCTCTCGTTACAGACAACACTGTCAATCATTGCACAGTAAGGTGTAGGGGCTCCTAGGAAGAAAAAAAACCTAAGGGCAGCACAGCTGGACTCAAAACTGGGTCCTCCACGTGGAAGTCCGTCCAGTGCGCTAAACCACTGAGCTAATCCTTTCCCTTTATTATTATTATTATTATTTATTAAGGTGTACAATATCTAAGGTCATTTGCACTTGATAATCATTCTCAATGACACTATACTAATTGAGCATAACATTACATTATATTTAAATTAAATAGCCTTTCATAAATTATTACACTCTTAAAGAAACGGAGGTAGAGTACTAAAGTTCATTTAATGCCCAATCCTGAGATAAAATAAAAAAAAACAACTGTTTACATATATATTCATAGTAATACATTCATACCATACATACGAGTATTCCAACAACCAGATTCATTGAAAATGTGTATGGGTCCGCAATGCTGGATAACATCTCGTATTTTATCCATAATAGCATGCATATTGATTATGTGCATCTTCAGTGTAAATTCACCAAATTCGTGTAGAGAGTTCACTTCAACGTAATGTTTTTTTTGTTACACCTCATACTTGTTGGTTGTATATATGTGGGGGTGGTTATAAGGTTGTGTTACTTATGTGTGTATGTTTCATGACAACACACACATAGTAACAAGTGTGATACAACCAACAAGTGTGAGTATAACAGAAATAATTACGTTGAAATGAATTCTCTACAAGAAGTTGGTGAATTTGTTCTAACGATGGAGGAAAATTCGAAAACGGTCAGGAACATAATCAATATGCATGTTACGATGGATAAAATACCAGAAATCAGATTCAAACTTAAAAAAAACAAAAAAAAAAACATTCATGCTAATAAATACATTCATGCCTATAAATACGATCATACTATAAATAAAATCACACATTTATTCAAGCTAGTCACACATTTTTTTTTTTTTTTTTTTTTTTCTTATTCTGCTTTCATTTAATAATAATCAATACAGAAGAGTTTGGAATGAATACAAAATCACACAGACGGCAACATGTCCATAAACCCGAAAACGTAAAGGCAAACAACAGTTTGTAGTGAACATAAATTTAAAGTAAACAGAAAGCCATAACGACCAAACCAAGATATGATTCACGAAAAAAAAATCTGGTGTGAAACACTCACACAACTTTCTCTTACTCCAGTACTCAAAATTATAATTGACAAATTTTATAGTTATTGTACCAAATTAATGAAATTCGTCGAAAAGTGAAAACACTGTCCAGTAAAACTGTCCGGTTTACTAATTTCCTTGAAACTCGGAATTTGGGTCATATATTAATTTCTAGTTATTTCAATTTGGATGACAGAATTGTAATAATCAACTGTGATAGCATTTTAAAGAAAAACATAACCCCCCTCCCCCAAAAGTCCCCTTAAATAAATTTATCAGGGGAAAGTTTCAAATAAAAGTTGTAGCTCTTTATATGTATAGTTAACAACGCTGGTTTAAAGAAAATCGTTGGAGCCATTTTCGAGAAATACCAGAAAACTGAAAATTATATTTCAGTAAAAACGCACTTCCGGTTATCTATTTTTTTTCAAACTCGGAATTTCAACAACATATTTAATTCTAATTAACATTATTTAGATGACAAAATTGTCTAATATACTGAAACAGCAGTTAAGATAAAACCTAACCCCACCCCTCCTCCCCCAAATTCCCTTAAATGAATTTGTCCTGGTAGAAATGTTTCAATAAAAGTTTACTCTTTGTATGTGTATGGATATAAGACAAGTTTTTTAAAGAAAATCTTTCGGGAAGCCATTTTGTGGGAGAAAATTGCAAAAACGTAAAAAAAACAACTAGTAAAGTGGTACTTCCGGTTGAGGAATATTGACACCTAACGCACCGTCAGATCCCATGGTGATACCTAAACCTAATATCAAGTTTGAACTTTCTACGATTTTTCGTTTTTGAGCTATGCTGTTCACATCATACACACAGACACACACAAAACCACTTTTTTGGACTCAGGGGACCCTTAAAACGGATATTTCCGGTGAAAACTCGATATCGAAAATTTGACACGATTTCAATACTTCCCTACTAGGAGTAAGAAGAAGTAAATATTACTAAATTATGTGTATAAATGAAATCTTAGCTTGAGTACATTTTTTAAATAATAATAAATGTTACTTACATGTTCGGCTGACGGGGGATTTAACAAATCTGAAATTTCTTTATTATAATTTTTTAAAAACTTTTTCCTATAAGCCGTGTAAAATGGACATTCAAAAAATACATGTGTAATAGTTTCTAATTTATTAGAATTACATAACGGGCATGGTTCTTCTGTGTTGATTTTATAACACGTTTTATTTACATACAAAGTTATTTGTTTAGTTGGAGAGACCCTAACTTGACTTAACAGACATAAACATTGAATCCAAGATATTGTTGTTGCTGTACTCTATTTTTATTATAGATATTTTTATAAATTACATTATATGAGGAATTATTAATACGATCTGTATCTGATTTAATTAATAACACTTTATATTGTTTTAATAAATTATTCTTATTTTTTATTATTAAAATTGGATCTTGTTCATACCAAAGCCATTCAAAATCAGTTTCTATTAATAGCTAGTCACACATACATCCGGTTAAAAAGATTTTGTGGAAGTCAATCGAGAACAAAAAAAAAAAAAAAAAAAAAAAAACCGAAACCCACCAAAAAAGTACAATGGCTCCCTTAGATAAGCGGAGAGGGGGAGTACGTTCCCGAAAGACTGACCTCCCCCGACCACTTAAGTTACGTTTAAATTTAAACTGCCGTCACATAGTTTTGAGGATAGCGCCTAAAATGTCCCACGCAGGCAGGTACATTATGTATAATCCCTTATCACCTACTTTTATCACCCTTCTAAAACATTGCATAACATTGCAAGTTTTGAAGTAATTGTATTAATTAGTGTACAAGAATGTTGCGTATAAATTTGCGCAACATATGTTATTTTATTATTTTGTTTTACTTTGCTTATATCTTAATTATTAATTACATTCCAGTGTTAAACATGAACTTAAGTATAATTTTTGGAAAAAGAATTTAAAGTAATTTACGTTACCTGATATATCGGGTACGTGTCCTCGTGAAAGAGATAAAGTAAAATGAAGATCATCAGTATTTGCTCTAATCGTATTCTAGACTTTACAGTTGATTTATTTATTTATTTATTTAAGCTGTTGGTTTAAACAAAAAAAAATTTTTTTTGGTGTGATACACTTCTTAATACAATTTACATAGTTTTAATTGATTTATTTATACGAGTTATAATTGTCATATTATAACTAAAAATACACAAATTGCATTCGAAATGTAATTAGGCAAAAAAAAAAAAAAAAAAAAAAGCCTCGAATTTAGCTTAAAATAAATATAAACCGGGGAGAAATGTGGTAAATAAAAGGTTAATTGTGTTAAATAAAAGTTTTAACTGTGCTTTATATTCCAAAGTTCAAAAAAAGAAAAATTGACCCCTCAGGGACAGAGTGGATTTACAGCTGAGAGATCATGTGTAGATAACATTTTCATTTTGAGGCAATTAATAGATAAATGCAAGGCAAGGAATAAGGAATTGTATCTGGCATTTATTGACCTGGAGAAGGCCTACGATGAAATCTCTAGAGAAAGGATATGGCTAGCACTAGATGAAGTAGGTATAGAGAAGGGATTGATTCGTGCGGTACAGAAGATGTATCAAGATAATGTATACTGTGTGAAGCAGGGGGAAAAAATATCCAGAGAATTCCAGACTTCCAAGGGCCTAAAACAGCGGTGCTGCCTATCGCCCACGTTATTTAAAATCTATCTGGATAGGGCGGTACATGAATGGCTCAGAAAGTGTAAAAGAATTTGCAGATTAAAAGGGTTTGCAGATTGAAGACGAGCACCTTTGTACTTTATTCTTTGCTGATGACCAGGTGGTTATAGCCCAGGATAAAGAGGTTCTAGGAACTGTTGATGAGGAAACTGAAGGATTCATATTCAAGTTGGGGAATGAAGGTAAATTATAATAAGACAGAGTATATGGTAGTAGCAGGAAGTGAGAAAGAAGATTTACTGGTGGACGGGGAGAAATGTAGGAGGACTAAGTATTTTTAGTACTTGGATTCGGTTTTGGAAGAGGAGGGAGGTTGTGAAGAGGAAGTGCGGATTAGAAGTGGTCAGGCCCGAAAGGCGGTTAGGATGCTCCACCCAGTAATATCTCTGTCAAAAAATAATAAAAAACGAATCTTCTACTCAATAATAAAAGGGATTCTCGCATATGGAACAGAAACTTGGGCTACTACAAGGAAAATGTGTGGCAAAGATAAGTAGTGTAGAAATGGATTATTGGAGAAGGTGTTTGAAAAAAACTAGAAGAGATAGATTAAGGAATGAAGATGTAAGGAAGGAAATGGAGGTCAAGGAGACTATGGAGGAGAGACTGGTAAAAAGAAAACTAAAATGGTATGGACACCTCAGAAGAATGCCCTCAGAGAGATGGCCAGAGATGGTGAGAAAGTGGAATCCGGAGAGAAATAGAAGACGAGGAAGACCAGCCCGAGGGTGGGAAGATGATATAGAGGAACAGATGGCTAGTAGAGGACTGCGGGAGGGTGACTGGTGGGAGAGAGATGTTTGGAGGGACAATTTGACCTGACGGCAACCCAGTAGAAAGGGAAACGCCGGGAAAGTAAGTAAGTAAAAAGCAAAATTTCTGAAGCTGTATGCCGAGTAAAATCGTCAAAAAACAAAAAAAAAAAAAAAAATCTCTTCTGTTAAAGTAGACTTTCCGTGTAATAAAAAAGTAAAAATATTAATAATAATAGGAAAGCGGGAATAGCTAGTGGTTAGCGTAGTGGACTCCCACGCCGAAGATCCCAGGGTTCGAGGTCAGCTGGGCTGCCTTATATTTTTTTTTCTTCCATAAGGACCTTTATAGCTCACTGCCCGATGGATGGACATGTTTGTCTGTAAACTACGAAATATTATCCGAAGCCGGCAGGCACTGAAGAGGCTGTGGTCGCCAATGACGTCCAAATTGCTACCGCGCCTTAAATTAAAAAAAAAAAAAAAAAATAGTCAAAACACCACTGTTCTGTGTGTAGAACCTATAATTGCCTAATGGAGGTCTAAGCCCCCTTACATGGGAAACAACACGCCAATGAAATTGATATGCCAATTATTGGCAAATTAAGGCTAGGCGTATACATAAAATTTTTGATCAATCGACTGTTTGTTTAGTTGTATGGCAAAAGAGTATGGGATTCTATGGGGGTGCCCATAATTGAATACGATAGTTGTTCGTCAGAAAAATCAAAAAGCCGTATCGACCATCTTTAGACAAAACAGTCGAACAACAATCGATCAAGCGTTTGCACACTTTCGACAGAAACAGTCGATCCGCGATCTTCAGTCGTGTTCTAACATTCGGATGGCAGGCCACGTCCCTGGATGCTGTAAAATGGCGGGAGTCATCACCAACGATAATACTGAGTTATTTATTGTATATATTTTATTGTACATACATAAATATATGACATATATTTTTCCATATTCAATAATCTGTGCACTGATTATGGGATGTAAACTGTATCTCCTATTACTTTTCTTTATGTTCCATATAAAGCAAAACACAAGCGAGTGCTTTTATGTTAATCATTTTATAGGATACAGGGTGAGTAGAAGTAGGCACAGAAATGAATGTTGGGAAATCTTCACGGTAATTGATTGATTATATACGTACCTCTCTTTACCAACTAAACAGTTTAGTTGAATTGTAATCGTGAGACTCTGATTTCGACTCAATAGTTTAGTCAAAGAAACAATTGAGTGTATGCGCCTAAACTTAGTGTCCAATGCATAGTTGATGACTATACCCATAGATCGTGGGATTTATCACTGCAATTTAGGATCAACTCATTGGCACAAATTATTACAAATAAAAGCATATAATTAAGAATCTTGTTGTAACCAATAATTGGTGCCGGCGGTTGCCTGAAAAAATAAAAGCCACATAATTGGGGTAATGTCCTACTCTTCTTGCTTGCCCCGGTAGAATACACTAATCGGCAAAAAGGTAAATTGGATCCATATTATAAGTATATACCTACTGAAAATAATTGTTTTAAGTCGTACTGAGACAACTGAGACATTAAAATTTAAATGATTAATTTGTTCCAAGTATAATTGAATCATTCTCTACCCCCACCAGCTATATATTTTTGTTAGGACAAATGAGGTAAAATTTGAAATTAAAAAAAATGTCATTTCATTTGTAACTTTATTTAAGAGAAGTTAAGAGATAGTGATGTGAGTGTTTCACACCAGTTTTTAGATTTTTATTTTTTATATATCATTAATTTACATTAATTATTTTAATGTTGATAAATAATTCTGTATTACCTACTCACAATTCTTACCACCTATATTACGTATACAATTTAGACTATCTACCGTATTTGTCAGGGTAAACAACTAGTAAATATGTAAACTACTTAAACGGTCTGCATTATAATATATTTGTTTGTTTTTGATTTAAAAATGAAATCTCCTTGTTATTACAATCTTATCTTAACTGTTAAAAAAAATATAAGTAATATGGTAACAGTTATGATTTATTAATCATTCAGTTATTTTTTATTTAGAAAGGGATAAAAGTAATCTGTTAATGACATAATAAAAAAGAAGTCATGGCTAGATCTTTACTGTAAACAATTATAAAAGGTTAAAGAATATGGGAAATATGGGAATATGGGATTAAACAATACATAGTTATATATAACACATAATTATAATTAAAAATTTTGTCTTACAAATTAAATTAGTGTCAATGCCTGAGTAAAATAGCAGGTGATAAGTTAATGAGATTAACTACGTCTAGCACTAAGTTCCTAATGTAATGTCTGCTTCCCCCAGAACCTATAAAATTATAATATATAGATATTATAATTTATATATATGCAGTATCAATGTTATTGGTTGAGCCATAGTTTGTGTTTTAATGTGTAGCGTGAGCGTTATTAAAAGTGCTTTATGTATGTATATATAGTTTGTTCACCAAATTTAATGAAATTCGTCAAAAACTGAAAAAAAAGCTGTTCAGTAATAGCGCACTTCCGGTTTTAATAATTTCCTTGAAACTTAGCATTTTGGCCATCTATTTATTTCTAATTAATTTTATTTGGATGATAGAATCGTGTAATCCAACTATGATAGCACTTTAAAGAAAAAAATCTGGTGTGAGACACTCACACAACTTTCTCTTACTCCAGTACTCAAAATTATAATTGACAAATTTTATACTTAGTGTACCAAATTTAATGAAATTCGTCGAAAAGTGAAAACACTGTCCAGTAAAACTGTCCGGTTTACTAATTTCCTTGAAACTCGGAATTTGGGTCATATATTAATTTGTAGTTATTTCATTTGGATGACAGAATTGTATAATCAACTGTGATAGCATTTTAAAGAAAAACATAACCCCCCTCCCCCAAAAGTCCCCTTAAATGAATTTATCAAGGGAAAAGTTTCAAATAAAAGTTGTAGCTCTTTATATGTATAGTTAACAACGCTGGTTTAAAGAAAATCGTTGGAGCCATTTTCGAGAAAATACCAGAAAACTGGAAATTATATTTCAGTAAATACGCACTTCCGGTTATCTATTTTTTTTCAAACTCGGAATTTCAACAACATATTTAATTCTAATTAACATATTTAGATGACAGAATTGTCTAATATACTGAACACGAAACAGCATTTAAGATGAAAACCTAACGCCAACCCCCTCCCACAGAAGTTGCCCTTAACTGAATTTGTCCTGGACACATTTTTGCAAATAAAAGTTGTAGCTCTTTGTATGTGTAGTTGATATACCAAGTTTAAAGAAAATCTTCGGAGCGATTTTTGAGAAAATCGCAAAACGTAAAAAAACCAACTAGTAAAGTGGTACTTCCTGTTGAGGAATATTGACACATAACGCACCGTCAGATCCCATGGTGATACCTAAACGTAATATCAAGTTTGAACTTTCTACGATTTTTCGTTTTTGAGCTATTCTGTTCACATACATACACGCACAC
>JAAEAF010009066.1:0-24498 GCA_011037195.1 Triatoma infestans
TTAATTCAAATAATTCACGATTTAACTCTTATTCAGATAGACAGCAGAATAATAATAATGGTAACGAAAGTAGTAATAACCTGCAAAATAGGCCCTCTTGCCAATATTGTTCAACATTTGGCCATACGGCTCGTAATTGTTTCCAAGTACAGCCCAAAACGAGTTAGCCCTCAGTCGCTTTCTCGACTAATATTATGACCATGGCTATCATACCTGCTTCCATCAGTCCTGACTAACCAGGTAATACCTAATTATGGCATCACGTCCCTTCATTTGCATGCGGACAATGTCGAAAATTCCAAATTTTTCTGGCGAATTCATATTTTCGCAATTAAAGGGCAATTTCCAATTAATACTTGTAGAAACGTTCTTACAGGGCAATCATTAATTTGCGCACGTATCTAACACTTAATAAATTCAACATTCGATTTTCAAATATTACTCAAACGCACCAATTTAGTACTAATCGCTAAGTTCACTAAAATCCCTAGTAACTAGCCACAAAATTTCTGTGCCACCTCGCGCACACAATACATAACACTTGAAATAAATACTTGACATAATCTCTTGAAATAATTCTCAATATATCACACTTCTTAACTTTACATACTACACCACATGTAAATGTTATATGTAAGAATTTTGTCTTCAGAACAAAAATGTCTAAAGTGTATTGATATATTTTTTTACTTTCTCTTACTCCTAGTAAGAGGAAGTATTGTAATCGTGTCAAATTTTCGATATCGAGTTTTCACCGGAAATATCCGTTTTGAGGTCCCCTGAGTCCAAAAAAGTGGTTTTTAGCGAATGGTCTGTGTTTGTGTGTGTGTGTGTGTGTCTGTGTGTGTGTCTGTGTGTGTGTCTGTGTGTGTGTATGTATGTGAACAGCATAGCTCAAAAACGAAAATCGTAGAAAGTTCAAACTTGATATTACGTTTAGGTATCACCATGGGATCTGACGGTGCGTTATGTGTCAATATTCCTCAACCGGAAGTACCACTTTACTAGTTGTTTTTTTTTACGTTTTTGCAATTTTCTCAAAAATGGCTCCGAAGATTTTTCTTTAAACTTGCTATATCAACTACACATACAAAGAGCTACACTTTTATTTAAACATTTCTCCAGGAAAATTCTTTAAGGGCACTTTCTGGGGGAGGGGTGGGGTTATTTTTCTCTAAAGTGCTATCACAGTTGATTATACAATTGTATCATCCAAACAAAAGTAATTAGAAATAAATACATGGCCAAAATTCCGAGTTTCAAGAAAATTAGTAAACCGGAAGTGCGCTTTTACTGAACAATTTTTTCAGTTTCCGACGAATCTTATTAAATTTGGTACACAAACTATAAAAGCTGTCAATTATAATTTGGAGAACCTACTGGAGTAAGAGAAAGTTGTGTGAGTGTTCACACCAGATTTTT
This sequence comes from Triatoma infestans, assembly GCA_011037195.1. Taxonomy (NCBI): domain Eukaryota; kingdom Metazoa; phylum Arthropoda; class Insecta; order Hemiptera; family Reduviidae; genus Triatoma; species Triatoma infestans. Next base: position 1,423 of record JAAEAF010009066.1, read on the forward strand.
TTTTTTTGAGGTTACCTGCTTTGTTTTTAGATTCGCTAAAAGTCAGTTTTATGACGACAATTCGCGTCCTGCATCATCCTGCATACTTAATATTTCCTTGAGATTTTTTTTTCAATGAGCGGAAAATCTGGAAATTGAATCCATGTGTTTGGCCAAATGATAAAAACTTTGTTTTCTCATACGAATGCTAAAAAAAAACCAATGATTTAGAAACTAATAGTCAAAGTTCATTAACTTATATTATGGCTCGATCTTTGATAGCTGTAGATTGCAAAATTTTAATTGATAAATGATCTTATTAGATCATTAACTGCGATTTTTCAATTAAGAATCCTTGAAATATGTGAATCTTTAGAATTATATAGATATTTTGATGTTCATTACGACCGGTGTATTTGATATTGTAAAAAGAGTATTGAGGTTTGGTCAAAAAAAAAAAAGAAACTCTTTTTATCATTTTCACTGACGTTTCGGCAAATTTCTTGCCTTCTTCAGGGTAAAGATTTTTCTATTTGAATTTCTTAAAAACATAAGTTTAACTTGTGCTATACAATCACCTAGTCAACACTTGATATTCCTTTATTGGACACAGATACTTGTTAAGCACAAGTATGTCACAGGTTAAATTATCGTTAGTTAGTCCCGCAAGGGGGGTATCTATTGCATGCAGTTGCTTGGGGAGTAGCGACCCCACGGGTTGCCACAGCTCATAACTCCATGCACTTCATCAGAACAGTACACAATACACTTAAATTACATACACTCTACATTTTACAGACAAGGACAAACACAGTACACAAACTAGGGTCTCCGTCCCTAGTTAATTGGCGAAGAAGTTAAGTTAGCAAAAGGGAGAAGGAAGTGATCAGCTCAATGGTAGCACGCTGGACTAGCAACGCGGTGGTCCCGGGTTCGAATCCAGTATGCTGCCCTTAGATTTTTACTTTCTCTTACTCCTAGTAAGAGGAAGTATTGTAATCGTGTCGAATATTCGATATTGAGTTTTCACCGGAAATATCCGTTTTGAGGTCCCCTGAGTCCAAAAAAGTGATTTTTAGCAAATGGTCTGTGTGTGTGTGTGTGTGTGTGTGTGTGTATGTATGTATGTATGTGAACAGCATAGCTAAAACCGAAAAATCGTAGAAAGTTCAAACTTGATATTCCGTTTAGGTATCACCATGGGATCTGACAGTACGTTACCTGTCAAAATTCCTCAACCGGAAGTACCACTTTACTATCAGAAGATTTTCTTTGTTGGCCGTTAGTTGTATTATGAAAACAAGAATAATTAGTTGGCTAACTAATTCTTGTTTTCATAATACCCACTTTACTAGTTCATTTTTTTTACGTTTTGCAATTTTCTCAAAAATGGCTCCAACGAATTTCTTCAAACTTGGTATATCAACTACACGTACTGACAGCTACAACTTTTATTTGAAACATTTCTCCGGGAAAATTCATTTAAAAGGCACTTCCGAGGGAGGGGTGGGGTTAGGTTTTTATCTAAAGTGCTATTTCAGTTTATTAGACAATTCTATCATCTAAATAATTGTAATTAGAATTAAATATGTTGTTGAAATTCCGGGTTTGAAAAAAATCGGATGACCGGAAGTGCGTTTGTTTTAACACATTACTAAATGATTTTTTTTCACTTTTTAACGATTTTCTCAAAAATGGCTCCGTTCCCGATGGGTACCATTCTCAAAAATTTTTAATTTAAATTTGTTTAGATGGTAGAATTGTATAATCAACCAAAATAGCACTTTAGAAACAAAAACATAACCCTATTCCTTCCCCCAAAAGCCCCCTTAAATTAATTTATCCCGGCGAAATGTTTCAAATAAAAGTTGTAGATGTCTAATTTACATAGTTTAAAGAAAATCTTTGGAGCCTTTTAGAGAAAATAGCAGGAAACTGAAAAATACTTTTCAATAAAAACGCACTTCCGGAGAAAAATGCATTTTTCCAGAGAAATGTTTCAAAAGAAAAAACTATAGATGTTAGTATGTGTAGTTCATATGTAAAATTTAAAGAAAATCGTTGGAGCCATTTATGAGATAATCGCCAAAAAGTGAAAAAAAAAAACCGTTCAGTAAAGTGGTAACTCGGGTTGAGAAATTTTAACAGATAACGTACTGTCAGATACCGTAGTAGGTAATACCTGAACGGAATATCAAGTTTCAATTTTCAACGGTATTTCGTTTTTGAGCTATGCTGTTCATTCTAAAAACAACTTTTTTGGACTCAGTGCACCTCAAAACGGATATTTCCGGTGAAAATTCGATTTACATACTTACTCGATTAGACACGATTACAGTACTTCCTATTACTAGGAGTAAGAGAAAGTAAAAAAGCTGGGGAATATGTGGATGGGTCCGTAATTACTGGATAATATCTGGGAATTTATTCGTCGTAGCATGCTTTTTTTGTTGTTCATGACTAGTTTCGGAATCTCATCCAATTCTTATCTTCATGAACTTGGCTGGCTTACTCTGACGATTGATGAGAATCCGAAACTGGTCATAAAATTAACATAAAAAGCATGTTAAAATGGATAAAATCATAGATGAATAACTCTAAACATGAATATTCCTGTATTTTTGTTTTAATAAGTTTTCTGCTAGAGACAATTTGTTAAGTGCTGCTCGCAACGGGGTTGTCGTGTTTACTTGCAGCTCCCCAAAGAATATAAGAAAGAAATACCTCATTTTTAACAAAAGGTTTCACTTCTTTATCAACTGTACAGATAGGTAATGCTCGCTTTCTAAATATAATATCGATACTGAGTTTATGATTCGGTTACAGATTGATGATTTTTGTTCCTTAAGAAGATATTTTTAAAAATGTCATGGTTGAATCCTCTTTCGTATTCAAACTGGCGTAGTTTAATAATTGTGAAAACTGCATATTTTTATACGCTCTTTTGAATATTATAAAACCAATAAAGTCATTATATTACAATTGGTCCATTATATTTTAAACTTTCATTGTTAACTGGAGGAAATATAGTGCAAGGATTTTTTCTTTTTTTTTACGACTGAATGTGGGTCGACAAAATCTGATAAAGTTCAAGACATATGTTTTAAAAATCAATGCAGCACTGATAATTCTTTTTTCAAATAATGTTGCCCAACATGTGAACGACAGACCTGTACATGTTTCTGAGATTACTGCCTATTATAAGAATATTCAATTCGCTTTGCATTCTCACTGTTCTGGGCCAAACCAAATATCCATAATTTACACCATCTACTATATGAATCAGATCGTTTACATTTTCTTATAAATAAGTTAGAGCAGTATCAATAATAGGAGAAAGGTAGTTCAAGACGTTATGAACGCTGATGCACCAAAGCGATGTCCGATACCTATTGAGACAATAGAAACACATTTTAAAACATCGTTTGAGCGAGTCATTAGCAATACAAGAGTAAGTTATGAATTCTCCGCAGTCAGACCGGATATTCCGGCTATAAGCATACAAAATATACAAAAGGCCATTAAATCCACTTCTCTGGTTACATCACTAGGTCCTGATGGGGTTCTAATCAGAATCATTAAAGTTTTAGGAGTCGCTCATATAATTTAAGTACATCAGCGAAGTCATGTTGAGGCTTGCATATGTTCCGGAAACTCTTCGGTTGGGACGGACGGTATTAATTCATAAAGGTAAAGGCAATATAAACGATATATCTTCCTGGAGACCTATAACAGTGTACTCGGTTGTTCGCCGGATTATCGAAAAGACCCTCGATCATGAGTTGAGGAATCAAATTGCGTTCCATGTCAGTCAGCGCGGATTCGTGAAAGGACTTCCTGGTGCTCATATCAATGCTAGGATAATTGACGCTATACTCAAGGACGTAAGAAGCAAGAAAGACAATTGTGCGCTGGCTTTTCTGGATATAACTGCTGCTTTTGATAACGTCGGCCACGATCACATTAGAAAAACCTTAGAGGGTAGAGGCATCTCCCCAAATCTGAAAGACCTAATAGGTGCTCTTCTAAGTGACAACAAAATTTCAATTTCTGCTGGTATAAACAAGACAGGTTCAATTAGGGTCCTCAGAGGTGTTCCCCAAGGTGGCCCACTGTCACCAACATTATTTAATCTCTCAATCGACCATCTCTATAGAGAAGTTTGCGATTCTGAGTTCGCAAAGCATTTTGGCTACAAATTGAGTGAAGACCAGGACCCTATTGTGCTTACAGGGTTTGCAGACGATCAGGTAGTATCCGCCGGAAATGAGGAGGCTGCTGAGAGAGTAATCAATTGTGTGCAGAGGATTTTTGAGGAAATTGGACTCTCCGTGAACCCCTCTAAAAATACCTCGATGGTAATAAAGAACGGCGAACTTCTCCAAGCTACGCTTTCTCTTAAGAACGGCCAACAAATCGATTCAATCTGCGGTGAGGATACGGTTAAGTACTTGGGCTGCACATTTAAGGGTGAGCTGCTGTTCAATGGTAGTGCCGTGGCCAAATTAAATGAAAATCTTAATAAGCTAATAACGTCCGGCCTACTAAAGCCAGAGCAGAAATTGAATATAGTCAACCAATATATTTTTCCTACGTTGGTATATCCGCTCCAGACCGCACCTCTGGTAAAGCTGGGCCATGCAACCCTTGATGGAATTGATGTAATCATCCGCAGGAGTGTTAAAGCTATTCTAGGGCTACCTGCTAACACCGCTTCCGCAATGTTTTACGCCCCAAGGCGGTTTCGAAGCTTAGGAGTACTCTGTTGCCGGAGGGAAGCTCCCCTGCAGCATTGGTCCATCGCCCAAAGACTTGCAAGTGTAACTGATTCCCAGTTCCAAGCGATTTTTAATTATACGGAGGAAGCAACCAAATGCGTAGAAAGACTTGGAATGACAGATATTTGCTTGCAGGAAGTGCACAATATAAGGAAAATAAGGCAGACTTTGCGAGAAGAGGCCTTCAAGGATTGGAATAATAGTAAATGGCAGGGAGTAGGGACCCTCCATTTTAAAGACAGTCCGAAGACGAACTCCTATATTTACGATAAGCAAATCCTCACAGGAACAGAATGGACCAATGCCCTTAAACTAAATGTGAACTATGCTCCTCTTCGTGGAGTACCAGGGATAAGCGGACAAGTGGCCGGAGATGTTGGAGTCCTTTGCCGCAGATGCGGTAGAGAGTCGGAAACCCCTTCCCACGTATTGGGAAAATGCTCGTTCAACATGCTCCTTGTCATTCGTCGCCATCATGGTGTGAAGCGAAGGATTCTGGGGCAGCTCAGAGATAAAGGAATGTCGTGCTTCGAGGAAGTCTACTGCGTGGATACGGATGGGGCGCCAAGGTACGCGGACATAGTGGCCTTTCCAAAAAATAATAGGATGGCCATGATAATTGATCCTACGGTCCGCTTTGAGTCGAACAACCCGAACCAAGCAGAAGACGTAGATAAAGAAAAGAAAAGCATCTACGAGAAGTGCATCCCTTTTTTAAAAGAAAAGTTCCGAGAAGAGTTCGGCGAGAGGGATTTTACTGTAAAAGGGCTGTGGTTTGGAGCCCGTGGAACAATCCCTCGATTCACCGGAAAATACTTGGAGGAGATTGGCATGAAAGCAAGGGAACAATCGCTCCTAACGGAAAATATAATACTGGATTCGCTAGGTATTATCCAGCACCATGTATATGGGACTTAACGTCCAGCACGCCTCCTTTCTACCTTCCAAAAGATATTGACTGACTAACCTATCTGTCTGGATATGTTTTTATAGTTTTTTTTGACGAAGACTAACTAGTCATACTTTTATTGGACATGAATATGTACAATCACATGTTCTATTTTGTTTTGTTTTGTGATATTTTGTTAATCATGTAACCGACAAAGTGTTTACTCATTGCTATTTTAATCTGTTTTTATCAGCAAGGTACCTGTTATTGCACTGATTTTATTTATGATCATTGATTATTTAAGGACCATAGACGGTGATATATCATTACATATCTATCTAGATTGATCGGTATGCTGTGTTTTCAGCAACCTAACTAAGTTAAGGCAGCATCATTTATTTATTTATATTTGTACTTGTAAATATTTATAAATAAATTGTTTCTCTCTATTAGATTGCGAATAATTGCTATCATGTCCAATTTACAAAATGGAATTTATCGCAAATATATATTTTTCTGTTCTCTAATTAGGATAAAAATGTTTTTTACTGAGTTCTCTATGTGGTTGATCCTCAAAAGTTTCAATTAAAAGACGCCAATCAAATCAGGAATCGCTATTTTCTTGGGAACGATACCAATGATTGTCTAATTAGTTAATCTAATAGTTAAACTAATTATATACAGGTTATTCTTAACATTGAATTTATAATTTTTCTTTACTGATGTTTGAATAGAAAAAAAAAAATCTGGTGTGAAACACTCACACAACTTTCTCTTACTCCAGAGTTCCCCAAAATTATAATTGGACCAATTTTATAGTTTGTGTACCAAATTTAATGAAATTCGTCGAAAACTGAAAAAAACTGTTCAGTGAAAGCGCACTTCCGGTTTACTAATTTTCTTGAAACTCGGCATTTTGGCCATGTATTTATTTCTAATTAATTTTGTTTGGATGATAGAATTGTGTAATCAACTATGATAGCACTTTAGAGATAAACATAACCTCACCCCTTCCCTAGAATTGTCCTTAAATGAATTTTCCCAGAGAAATGTTCTAAATAAAAACTTGTAGGTCTTTGTGTGTTTGGTTTATATAAAAAGTTTCAAGAAAATCGTAGAAGCCATTTTTGAGAAAATCGCGAAAAAGTGAAAAAAAAATCATTTAGTAAAGTGGTAAAGTAAACGCACTTCCGGTTATTCGATTTTTTCAAACTCGGAATTTCCACAACATTTTTAATTCTAATTAACATTATTAAGAAGGCAGAATTGTCTAATAAATTGAAATAATAGCACTTTAGAGGTAACCGTAATCCCACCCCTCCTCCCAAAATACCCTTAATTGAGTTTTTTCGGAGAAATGTTTCAAGTATATAGCTCCTCTTTGTATGTGTAGTTGATGTATCAAGTTTTAAGAAAATTGTTTGAGCCATTTTTGTGAAAATCGCAAAAATTTAAAAAAAAACATCTAGTAAAGTGGTACTTCCGGTTGAGCAATTTTGACATATAACGTACTGTCAGATCCCATGGTGATACCTAAACAGAATATCAAGTTTGACCATTCTACGGTTTTTCGTTTTTAAATTCATTTTGAAAATAATTTATTTATTTCAAAAACAGTGGTGATATTTCTAATACTTCTCTCTCTTTAAAACATACATACAAACAAGCCCATTATAAAACCACTCATGCTACTATACTTACAAACATAAAACGACACATCACACAACAAAAACATTTCAAAGACACACAGACCGACATTTAGGGAGCCAGACAGAAAGATAGACATATACACACAAACATACACAGAGGAGGTATGTTATATATATATCACATAAAATGTAGCACAAATTGTACACCATGTTATTAATATAATTGAATATAATTCAAATTAAAATATGTTGAATATGTGGATGAGTCCGCAATGCTGGGTAACATCTGGTATTTTATCCATCGTAGCATATTTCTTTTATTTCTGACCGGTTTCGAATTTCATCCATTATCAGAGTGTAATGGCTTTCAGCAGAGAGAAGATAGGCTCTCTCTGGTTAACAGAGACTACTCTTTGACTTAGGCAGGCTAGAGTGGGAGAACCTGTGTATATAAGCCAGTGAGAATCTATTTAGAGGATTATCTATCAGATTCAACCATACATCGCATCGTGTCATATCTCTATTCCCACTTTTTATTCTATCAGTTTCATTATAAAGTCCAGTGCAGTTAGTGTAAACTTATAGCTACATAATAGCAGTGTCTTCATATATCGTTCATTCAATCAAATCTAATTTCTCTCCTCAACAACTCCATTATAAGAGCAAATTCACTAAGTTCCGTGTAGAGAGTTCAACTTCAATGTATCTCCAATTCCAATAGCGTTTATGGTTGTAAATTCAATGATGACATAATTTCTAAAGTTAGAATTAACGATCTTGCAATCGGCCAGCTGTTTCCTGTCGTAATAACGTGACTTATTAAATGTCTTCTGTGTTGAGAATAATATATTTATTTCAAAAACAGTGGTGATATTTCTAATACTTCCCTCTCTTGGAGTTTGTATAAGTGGACAGTTGTAGATTAAGTGTTCACCCATGTTTGATCTGTACTATTGCCCCACTTGCAGCTACTGTCGTTAATTATATCAGCAGGAAACAAAAAAAAAAAAAAATACATTGCCATACATGTGCGCACGAGAATAGACCCATTTCTAAAAAGCCAATTTTTCGGGCTCTGTGGACCTAACACGAATACTCGATATCGAAATTTTGACACGATCATAATACTTCCTCTTAGTGGCAACAATAAGAAAAAGTAAAATGTGGGAAAAATAAAATATTAAAAGGAAACAAATAAATTTATTTAATAAATTCTTATTCTATTAAAGCATGTCGCCTTGTTTTATAGGAAAATATAAGGTATAATATTGTAAAGTTTCACTAAAAAAATGAAATGGCATGGTAAAGTTTGTATAAAAAAAAAAACTGATACAGTTAATTATATTTCTAGAAAATTGAATAAACATATAATATCTGTACCTATTGACTACAATTTCCATAGTTTGTAACACAATCAGTCACTGTGTTTTTGTAAGGGAAAGCGGAAATGAAGGTAACGATATTGTACAGGTTACACTTTCTTCAATGATGCGGTGATATATTCCTATTCGCCCGTACAATTTTCACATAGTATTGAAAACTAATAGGTTCACTGCTTTCCAATTAGATTTACTATTGTCAAAATATATTATAGGATAGCTAAAAAGTTATTGGCAATCTATAAATACATTAATATTACTGAATTATGATGGAGAAACATATATGAACACACAAAAAAAACCGCGAAAAATTCTAATTTGATGTATTAGTAAATAGATTAAAAAACTTGTTTTAAGTAATGAGATGTTTTATACGGCAATGGCCACAGAAATTTTTAAAGAAAAAAAGAATTCCTTTGTTGCTCCTCTTACGTTTCGTGCACCATTGGTGCCCTTCTTCAAGAGCTCTGCAAAATTTATTGGAGAAAAGATATATTATTGTACAGTATTGTAGTGAAGATAAGATATTGAGAAAACAATAAATTATGACACAGAAGTGATAGTTAATTACGATCTTCCACCAGCATCCGCTCTAGCGGTTTACGTCGCCCCGTACAAAAGACAAATTGCCGCTCCTTACGAATAAATATAGTATTTTAAGCGAGTCTATGCATGTCCATACACACATTGAAACAGCGCTCTGGTCGCGTGCTAATACTATTCTGTTTAGAGAAGTATATGCATGCTCAAACAAGTTCAAGCATCGTCCTTTACAAATTCTACGTTAATTTTTCAATAATAGTGTAAATATTTCTAGCTTTTACATATATGCAATATTGCACTGTAAATTTTTAGCGATCGAAAAAAATCAATATGTGAAATCTGAGTATTTAACACATCAATATTTTTCTCACACTTACAAATGTCCGGGTTGCCCGCCCCTAGAGCGGGCGCTACTTCCACCCCACTTCCACTGGCCAAAAATCTCTGCCTTCCCAGTCACCATGCTGTAGTCTCTACCTGTCATACCCTCTTTCACATCTTCTGACTATTTTTACCTTGGTCGGCCTCTATTTTTTCCTCTCCTCTGGAGTATACAAAAAAATCTTTTTCGGGCCACCTGTCGTCGTCCATTTTCATTACGGATCCAAACCACATCAATCTCTTTTGGCCAATTTTTTCTAGGATATTATGCTGTACATTAACCCACCTTCTGATCACAGAGTTGGTATATGCTGTATCCTAGAAATGCCACAGCTTCTTCTACAGAAGTCCATCTCCAGAGCTAACAATTTCTTTCTCTCTTTTTTCCTAACGGTACAAGCTTCGGCCCTGTAAAGTGTGGCGCCCACGAAGAAAGCTTCAAATATTCTTCCTTTTTGCCTCCATATGTACACTTTTATTCACAGCACGGAGTTAAGAATGCTAATTAACTTTTTTTTCCTTGGGCAATTTTATGGGATCCCAAGTGGGATTTTATGGGATTGGCCAAGTGGGCCTTTTTCATCAATAAAACTTCCAAGTATTTGAATTCTTCCGCGGTAATATCCAACTACAGATATTTAGGTATTAATTTTAACTCTTCGTCTACTTCATCCTTGAAAATAGAGGGCTTAAAAATGTTGTTGCCACTAAAGCGAAGAGCAAGGCAGGACTATGAAGCAATGGTTTTTATTACTCTGTGTTAAGATAGGACTTATAAACTCCAGTCTTTAAGTTAAACGTCAACTGCAGCTCTAATTATTATTATTCTATTTGAAACTTGGCAAGCAAGAAATTCATAACATTAAACTGAAGAGCGCGGTTTCATATTGTGAAAACGTATATCAAATCAACCTTCGAGCCGAGATGTTTTCCCTCAATCTTTGGAGACAAAAGACACCTCTTATATATCTGAATACAATTAATATTCGTAAATTATTTATTTAAAATTAGTTTGAAATTGTTTGTAGGGCCGCATTTCAATCCGTTCTGGGCCGTGGGTTAGACACCCCTACTCTAAACTACCACATCAATACAATGTATGAGTTCTGCCACCTGTATAATATTAATTAATATTAAAAACATTCCTAGAATTACATTGGGGTACTTTCTACAATGTAATCATCTGTTGGTAGATTGACACTTGCCCCCCCCCCCCCCCCCCACCACCACCACCACCACTTGTTTAGTTATACCAAGAGAAATGAGCAAAATTGAAAGATAATTTGTCACTTTCCGTAAGTAAGAGAAAGTCGTGTGAGTGTTTCACACCAGATTTTTGTTTTTTTTGTTATTAACCTTAAATCGATTTTTTTTTTTAACACACCGCCCAGATATACTCATCCCCAATGACCTCGAAACAAGAATGATGATGCTACAAGAAGATAAGAGGGAAGGTTATAAACAAGATACCCTTACATAGATTGTAATAAAATTATGCCACTAATAACTTAACAAGCTAACAGACCAGCAGTTGCGTTCATCGTAATAAATACATTCATACCTTCACACATCTAGACAAAATTCCTATCCTAATTGGCCACTCAGTTGTCAGTATTCGTGAAAGACCCGCTAAAAACTCGGTTAACTACCCAATGTAAGTCATTCATGCCATAGTCATACAATAAATTACCAACATCCGACACACACGCAACCGCCTATCTTAGAAAATCTCCCCAAATTGTACGACGTCTTAGAGACTCTTCTACAAACTACCATAAGTCGATTATCAGCTCTCTATGTACAGATAAAGACATATCAAGGGAGCAGCATGTAGTAACAGTGGAAGTGAAAAGAAGCAATATTAATAATAAAATGCGATAAGAACTCATTCATATAAAAAAAAATCTGTTGTGAAACACTCACACAACTTTCTCTTACTCCAGTTCTCCAAATTATAATTGACAGCTTTTATAGTTTGTGTACCAAATTTAATAAGATTCGTCGAAAACTGGAAAAATTGTTCAGTAAAAGCGCACTTCCGGTTTACTAATTTTCTTGAAACTCTGTTTTTTGGCCATGTATTTATTTCTAATTAATTTTGTATTTGGATGATACAATTGAATAATCAACTGTGATAGCACTTTAGAGAAAAATAACCCCACCCCTCCCCAGAAGTGCCCTTAAATGAATTTTCCTGTAGAAATGTTTCAAATAAAAGTTGTAGCTCTTTGTATGTGTAGTTGATATAGAAAGTTTAAAGAAAATCTTCGGAGCCATTTTTGAGAAAATTGCAAAAACGTAAAAAAAACAACTAGTAAAGTGGTACTTCCGGTTGAGGAATATTGACACATAACGCACCGTCAGATCCCATGGTGATACCTAAACGTAATATCAAGTTTGAACTTTCTACGATTTTCGTTTTTGAGCTATGCTGTTCACATACATACACACACACAGACACACACACACACCACACAGACCATTCGCTAAAAACCACTTTTTTGGACTCAGGGACCTCAAAACGGATATTTCCGGTGAAAACTCGATATCGAAAATTTGACACGATTACAATACTTCCTCTTACTAGGAGTAAGAGAAAGTAAAAAGAAGTAAAAAAACCGTAGCATCTAATTTAATAAAAGTATCAAAAATGATATAACTATTTAAATAATTCCACTGTAATTAATAATTAATATATAATTTTTAATCATTTTAAGAAGGAAATGCAAAAAAAAAAAAAAATTAATATAAAATACGAGTTTAAAAGAAATGAAAATGTAAAAGAAATAGCCGACATCTATATTAACTGACAACATAATAAAATGGAAGGTAACATCAGATTACCCTGAAACATTAAGTGAACAGATAAAAAATAAGAAGAAATATGGCTGGGGACGACCATAACGGCAACTGTTACGTATAATCACAATAAAATAACTTTTACTGGTCGGACAAGTTTCAGGGGGAGTCATCCTAACTACAGATCCTGCCTATCCTACAGGCATTGGCTTGTTTACGTCTCATGTGTGTATGTTTGTATGTGTATGAATAATAAAAAAATAATTCTTATAGAATGCTATCATATATGATGGTGTAAAAAAAAACGTGTCATGGTAATAAAATATACATAAATATTACATGTTCAATTCTTAATAAAAACTTTTAATCATGATTTCCTAAATAAATCTATTTTTTATTTTTTTATTTTTTAATTAAAAGACGGTTTTTTTTTTTTATTTTTGTTTTTCTTCTAAAAACATTTCTGCAACAACATTGCTTTTCTAATCTGATTTTACGACAACAATCCTAATATTTAGAATTTAGATTAATTAATATTTAAATTACGACGAAACATTGATTTAATCGATACATGTTAATATGTACGTAGATCGATATTATATAAACAATAGATCACGCAATTGCCACTTTCTTGACAAAATCACAGAGTTTGTCATTTTTACTTTCTCTTACTCGAAAGTAAGAGGAAGTATTGTAATCGTATCGAGTTTTCCGTACCGGAAATATCCGTTTTGAGGTCCTCTGAGTCCAGAAAAAGTGATTTTTAGCAAATGGTCTATGTATGAATGCGTATGTGGAACAGCATAGCTCATAAACGAAAAAAGCGCAGGAAGTTTAAACTTGATATTCCGTTTAGGTATCAACCATGGGATCTGACAGTACATAATCTGTCAAAATTCCTCAACCGGAAGTACCACTTTACAAGTTTTTTTTTTTTTTTTTTTTACTTTTTTGCGTTTTTCTCAAAAATGGGTCCAACGATTTTCTTTAAACTTGGTATATCAACTACGCATACAAAGAGCTATAACTTTTATTTGTAACATTTCTCTGGGAAAATTAATTTAAGGGCAGTTATGGGGGTGGGGTGGGGTTAGGTTTTCATCTGTGCTATTTCAGTTTATTAAACAATTCTATCATCTAAATAATATTAATTAGAATTGGATATGTTGTTGAAATTCCGAGTTTGAAAAAAATCGACTAACCGGAAGTGCGTTTAATGTACCACTTTAGTAAATGATTTTTTTCTCACTTTTTCGCCATTTTCTCAAAAATGGCTCCGACGATTTCTTTGAAACTTCGTATATAAACTAAACATATAAAAGATCTACAACTTTTATTTAAAACATTTCTCTGGGAAAATTCATTTAAGGGCATTTTTGGGGGAGGGGTGGAGTTATGTTTTTCTCTAAAGTGCTATCATAGTTGATTATACAATTCTATCATCCTAAGAAAATTAATTAGAAATAAATAGATGGCTAAAATTCCAAGTTTAACGGAAATTAGTATATCGGAAGTGCGCTTTTAGTGAACAGTTATTTTCAGTTTTCGACGAATTTCATTAAATTTGGTACACAAACTATAAAATTTGTCAATTATAATGTTGAGAACTGGAGTAAGAGAAAGTGTGTGAGTGTTTCACACTAGGTTTTTTTTTTTTCTCTATCGAATATTTTAATTAATAAAATTAAATTTGTTAACATTTGACTTGGTCTAGAATTAAGATCCGCTAGACTTCTGCTTGAGGATATTCAACGCTTGGCTTGTCTGGCGGTCTGGTGCGATGCGGACCACGCCTACAGCTGCAATGGAGACTATTTCAACTGTAATGGAGCGGGATTCCACCGCTCTTTGTAGAGGTGAAAACTATGGCAATGAAAGCCTGTTATAGAATTAAACAGGCAGGATTTTGGCAGGGAAAGCGATATGGTCACTCTACCATTCATCGCGAGATGCTTTTGAAGGTTCCTGTTACAGGTTTTCCCTCTGATAGAATGTTGAAGACTTTTGTTTTCGAGCATTCTTTCAGTGTCAGGTAACCCTCTAGGGAAGATTGGTCAAGATTGTATCCGTCTGATATGATACCTGATAACTACTTCCGGTGTTACACGGACGGTTCCAGAATGGGTGGTAGGTCTGGAGCTGCGGTCTATTTTGAGACCGGAGATCATTTGACATTATCTCTTGGTGAATGGACCACGGTATTCCAGACTGAGGTTTATGCTATTCTGTGTTGTGTTTTGGATGAGAGGGAACGTAACACTAATTTAAAAGGTGTTTGTATCTGCTCGGACAGCCAGGCTGCGTTGAAGGCGCTTAGTTCATGCGTCCTCACTTCCAGGTTGGTGTTAGAATGTTCAAAAAGACCAGAAGAGCTTTCTTCTCTGAAGGATGTGCTTCTAGTATGGGTGCCAGGTCACATGGGAATTTTTGGAAATGAGCAGGTGGATAGGTTTGCCAAATTAGGCGCCTCTCTTTCTTTGCCTCCCTTCCCAACCAGGTCCCGAGCCTGCTGTTGGCGTGTCTTCTGGCACATGTCTGTCAGGCATGTCCAGACATGGACAGTTTCACAGCATTCATCCTTATGGATGAGCTCAGTTGGTTTTCGGCAGATCAAAATGCTCATCTTCGTTCCGGACAAGGCCATTAGTGAGACGTTGCTGTGTTTTTCACGGAGCGCTCTCAGGCATCTGGTTGGATCTCTTACTGGACATTGTGGTTTAAGGAGACATCTCTACATAATGGGGCTCATGCCGGATCCATTTTGTAGAGTCTGTGAGACAGAGGAGGAAACACCCATCCATCTTATGACTGATTGCTTGGGTTGTGAGGAAATTAGGTTCAGGACCTTTGGTCGGAATAGGATGTCTGTGGAAGAGCTTAGGCTATTTCCGCTTAAGGTTATTGTCCGATTTATTCGGTCTGCGGTGAATCTTAGATCTGGATTTTTGTTCTAGACCCGGTTTGTTGTTGTTTTTCTTGGGGTAGCTATATGGGCCCAGTGAGGC
This sequence comes from Triatoma infestans, assembly GCA_011037195.1. Taxonomy (NCBI): domain Eukaryota; kingdom Metazoa; phylum Arthropoda; class Insecta; order Hemiptera; family Reduviidae; genus Triatoma; species Triatoma infestans. Next base: position 16,825 of record JAAEAF010009066.1, read on the forward strand.
TTTGGATAGCGTGGGGTTTCACTCCCCACAGACAAATAATAATAATGGTCTAGAATTACTGTGCAAGCTGAACTTGTGGGGCTTTAGATGATGTACAAACGAGAACTCGTCATTTTAATGGAAACAAGCCAAGTCTTATTGCAAAAAATCTGGTGTCAAACACTCATACAATTTCTCTTACTCCAGTTCTCAAAATTATAATTGACAAATTTTATAGTTTGTGCACCAAATTTAATGAAATTCGCCGGTTTACTAATTTCTTTGAAACTCGGAATTTTGGCCATCTATTTATTTCTAATCACTTCTGTTTAGATGGTAGAATTGTATAATCAACTATGATAACAGTGTGAAGGAAAACATAACCCCCATCCCTCTTTCAAAAACTCCCTGAAATGATTTTACCAAGAAAAATGTTTTAAATAAAAGTTGCAGCGCAATGTATTTAAAGTTCACATATTTGGTTAAAAGAAAATCGTTGGAGCCGTTGTAGAGAAAATAGTAGAAAACTGAAAAATACTTTTCAGTAAAAACACCCATTCGAGCATCTGATTTTCTTCAAATTCGGAATTTCAACAACATATTTAATTCTACTTAATATTATTTAGATGATAGAATTGTGAAATAAACTGAAATAGCACTTTAGATGGAAACCTAACCCCACCCCTCCCCCAAAAGTGCTCTTCAATGCATTTTCACGGAAAAATGTTTCTAATAAAAGTTGTAGCTCTTTGTATGTGTAGTTAATATACTTAGATTGAAGAAAATCGTTGGAGCATTTTACGAGAAAATTGCAAAAAAGGGGGAAAAAAAACATTCAGTAAAGTGGTATTTCCGGTTGACGAATTTTAACAGATAACGTACTATCGGATCCGATGGTGATGCCCAAACGGTATATCAAGTTTGAACTTTCTATGACATACATTACACACACACACACACACAGACCAATTGCTAAAAACCACTTTTAGGGCCTAGGGTATCTCAAAACAGTTGTTTCCGGTGAAAACTTCGATATCTAAAATTTGACACAATTACAATACTTCCTCTTAATAGGAGTAAGAGAAAGCAAAAATATAGAAATTTAGGGTGTATATGTGTTGAATAAAATCAATCAACCGGAAGTAACACAATTACTGAATGGAATTTTTTCTGTTTTATTTTGATTTATTATTAATTTAAATTTATTTTTTTCTTACGCGTCCTGAAACGTGGCAGTGTAAAATAATTGATTTATTAAATGTTACAGGTTCGCACAGTTATGAATGTCAGACAAAAGTGAAAATGGACGCTATTATCGTGGTACTATTAGTTGCCACTTCTACATTTGCTCTCAGCCAAGGTAAACACTATTTTATTTAAAATAATTTCTTTTAAAAAGTTCCAAAAATAAATAAATAAATAAATAAATAAATTACCCACAATTATTTCTCATTACCAAAAATTGTTATAGTTCTTGGGCAATTACTTTGATAAAGTGAAGGTTATTACATTGACTTTATTGAAAGTAAACATTTTTATCATTAATTCTTCATTTTAAACTAATAGATTGTAATTATATTATAATGATTATATATTAATGTAATTTTTTTTTTTTAAATTAACCCGCACATCTTTTTGAAGAAGAGCATTTTTTTTATTTTTTTATTTTAATAATTTAAGTAATTGGGGTCTTTTATAAATAAAGTCATACTTTAATATAAAATTTAATTTTGTTTGTAAAAATTACAAACAGGAAACGCCAACAAACTTTCCCCTTAAATTCAACTCTCAATTGATCAATTTTCTTCAAATGCAAGAAGTAATTTTTAACAGTCCTTTTTTAAATGGATTTAATGTTCTGTAATTGATGAAATCCAAATTTGCTCCTTTCTAAACTCAAAAATGTCAAAGCTGTAGGATTAAATAAAATACCAAATGAATATTAGAAACATTTGCCATTGAATTGGCAATTATTATCTTCTATCCTTATTTTAAAAAAAATTTCGATGGCTGGTAAAATTTTGAAACATGTTTCGATGTTTAAAATCTAGTGTTAGTACGAGTATGATATACTGATTGAGAGGTAGTAGCGAAGAGACTAGAAATTTATTGTCTAATAGCTTTGTTAAATTTATTATTAAAGATAGTATATATAGGTGTTGAACTAAATAGTTTAACATTTCACTGAATGGGACTTTTGATTCCGCATTTTTTTCGCAAAAACTTCTTCTATCGGAACGCCTTGGTAAATACACTGGTCAAAAAAACTTTTGTGTACTGTGATAACAAGAAGGAGTGATAACAGAAATATATAATTTTTAATTATAAAAATTATAACTAGTGGTGCCAGCCAGACGCTATTATTCAATACAATAGCTGCGGTCAGTGTACGGTCAAAGGACCGCCCGCCAAAGACACACCGCTTTCACAAGGGTCAACAAATCACTCAAATGTCCGACCACCTGGCTACAGTCCTTTGATAACTACCATCACCTGTCGCCACACCTGTTCACAGACCTATTCAAGACCTAGGGTCAACACACGGCAATAAACAAACACTCGAGACCGACCACCTGGCTACAGTCCTTTGATAACCGCCAACACCTGTTCAAGACCTAGGGTCAACATACGGCAAGAGATGTTTGAGTGTGACCCGTAATTACAAGACTTGTCAATGTGTGGTGATGGCAATATAAGGTCTCTCTACAGGAAGCGAGGAGGATTATTCTTCAGTATTTCATCAGCGTAACATCAAGATTCTACCAGTGACATAATTCATACATCGGAGCGCGACCCTATCTAAGTATTTAAACATATATTATTTATCAATTATTATAGTTGGTGCGTTCTAGTTACACTTTAAATCATTTTAAATTAATTGTAGTTTATCTTTTCAAACGTTTAAATTATTATTAAAATGTACATATATCTATTTTCGTAAATTTGTAATTCATATTCCGCATAACAACTCTCTAAAAATCTCTAACTAACTCCCAACTATTCATCGCATCACAACACCTCACCAAGACATCTGAACCCATTACATTTGCATTCTGCAAGGTTTTGTATTTCTAAACTTTGTCCGGTAAATTATATTGCATTCCTTTTTTTTTTGTATGACCTTTGAAACGCGTTACATTTAATTTCCTGACAATGTGCTCATTCACTCACTACTTGTTAGAGATTTTGATCAGTTGAGAAGTTGAACTGATTGCCTGCAGTTGAAAATTTTGTTGTTTATTGCGTGTAAGTTGAAAAGGAAGTGATTTTACCGTGAATTTAAACAGCAATGCCACGGCACACGATTTCAGCAGCAGAATGAGTTCGAATAGTGACTTTAATGCAACATGGTCAAATGACACAAGTCAAAAGTAGCTCAAGTGGTGCGATGAAATCAAAGTGAAGTTTCCAGACTTTGGCGGAAATTCTAATAGACACAAACCATAGCTGTTAAGCCTAGGATAGGTCGAGCACGCAAAACAACCGCTGCTCAAGACCGATACATCTATATTTCCGCTAGGAAATAACCTTACGGAGGGAGCTTCGAGAGGCTACAGGAGTCAATGTGTCGACACAAACTGTTCGAAATCTATTCCATAGTATAGAACTACGTTCTCGAAGGCCATTCAGGGCACCATGCCTCGAATATCACCACAGACTTCAGCGTGTACAATGTGTAAGAAGATATGAAAATTAGACCCGGGAACAATGGGCCAAAACGTTATTCATAAATGATGTACGCATTTCGTTGCATCCACATGACAAAAGTATTCATGTCTGGAGGGCAAATGGTCAACGTTTAAATGAAGCTTTCATTGTTGAAAGCTACCAGCAATGTGGTGGTTCAGCACTCTTCTGGGGAGGAATAATGATGGGACGCTGTACACCAGTAGTCCACATCCAGGGCAATATGACGTCAGAAAAATATGAGAACATCGTCCTTCAACCCATTGTTCGTGGATTTAATCCAGCTAACATTGGAGCAGATTTCACTTTAATGGACGACAATGGTGGTGCCCACAGCGCACAGTCTGTGAATAGGTTCGTGGAAAGCCATAGTATTCAAAGGATGATCTGGCCACTACCATCGTCTCCTGATTTGAATTGCGTGGAACGTGTATGGAGATTACTGAAACACCACGAGCTCTACAAGACCTTATGGCCTGCTGCCATAGAGAAATGGGATAATCTTCCGCAAGATATACTGGATACTCTGGTATTGAGAATGCCAGACCGCCTCCAGGCCTGTCGAGGGCTCCTGGAGACCACACACACACATTACTGATTACACAGAAAATTGACTTTGGTGGGTTAAGGAATACGTTGATTTTATGTTTACATTTCTGTATTTTGTTTTCATTTCTTTTCACATTGGCTCATGTGCTGTCGCTAAGATAAAGCGTTGTTTTTTTTTGTTTGTTTGTACTGTACATTATTATAAGATAAACAACGTTATTTATTATATTTGGTTCAAAAATATATAAAATCTTGAAATATGCAAAACTTTTTTTTTGACCAATGTAATATCATGTGGAAAACCATATAATTAGTGAAAAAAAAATCTGGTGTGAAACACTCACACAACTTTCTCTTACTCCAGTTCTCAAAATGATAATTGACAAATTTTATAGTTTGTGTATCAAATTTAATGAAATTCGTCGAAAACTGAAAAAACTGTTCAGTAAAAGCGCACTTCCGGTTTACTAATTTTCTTGAAACTTGGAATTTCAGCCATCCATTTATTGCTAACTAATTATGTTTGGATGATAGAATTGTATAATCAACTAGGATAGCACTTTAGATGAAAATCTAACCCTACCCCTCCCCTAAAAGTGCCCTTAAAAGAATTTTCCCAGAGAAATGTTTTAGATAAAAGTTGTAGATCTTTGCATGTTTAGTTTATATACGAAGTTTCATAAAAATCGTCGGAGCCATTTTTGAGAAAATTTGAAAAAGTGAATAAATCATTTAGTAAAGTGGTAAAGTAAACGCACTTCCGGTTATCCGATTTTTTTCAAACTCGGAATTTCAACAACATATTTAATTCTAATTAACATTATTTAGATGACAGAATTGTGAAATAAACTGAAATAGCACTTTAGATGAAAACCTAACCCCACCCCTCCCCCAAAAGTGCCCTTCAGAGCATTTTCCCGGAGAAATGTTTCAAATAAAAGTTGTAGCTCCTTGTATGTGTGGTTGATGTTTCGAGTTTAAAGAAAATCGTCGGAGCCATTTTTGAGAAAATCGCAAAAAAGTAAAAAATCTAACTAGTAAAGTGGTACTTCCGGTTGAGGAATTTTGACAGATAACGTAGTGTCAGATCCCACGGTGATGCCTAAATGGAATATCAAGTTTTAACTTTCTACGGTTTTTCGTTTTTGAGCTATGCTGTTCACATACATACACACACTCACACACGGACACACACACACACACACAGACCATTTGCTAAAAACCACTTTTTTGGACTCAGGGGACCTCAAAACGGATATTTCCGGTGAAAACTCGATATCGAAAATTTGACACGATTACAATACTTCCTCTTACTAGGAGTAAGAGAAAGTAATAATGACTACATTTGGATTTTCTCTTACAATGTGTTAATTTACGTCATCATGACCTACCAAGGTTTTTTTTCATCTATATCTACATACATAATAACTCAAGATCAATAGATCAATAAGCCAATAATTGACCAATAGATTTCGAAATATTTTTACATTTCTATTTAACTGAAGTCTCAATAGTTTCTAAATTACTAGAAAAACTATTAATATGTTAATAAAATTAATTGAGAAATTAATCGTGAATTTTTTTATAATATTTATAATCATTTTATTAATAAAAATAACATGTGCTCGTTTCTTAAAAAAAAAAATAAAATAAAATAAAATACGAACCTAATATTTTGACACACATCATTGTATGTGGCCCCTCTCCTATTACCCAAAGCTGTAAATATATAAAAAAGATTTAGGAACGCATCACATATATGTACTTTCACGTATCGGACATAACATTTAGTTTTGTTGATGGTACTAGAATTAAATGAAATTAAATGAAATTTCACTTTTACAGTTCAACATGAAAGGGTCACAAAGAAGGGTCAAAGAATTGACCCTTTCTTTTTAAATTATCTATGATGAGTTTTTGTGGTTGTATTTTTTTTTTTTTTTTTTTTATCTCTGATAAAAATTTCTAATTTCATTTTTACTTTCGGTTTAAAATATATTATTTATTTTTTAAACACTTATTTTTTTTCAATAATCTAGGTCAGTTCAAGGTCTTAAGATATTCAAATTTTCACTTCTTGATTTAGCCAGCCCATTTGGTGTGGTGGCGTCGCATTGAAACACGATCCGCTAGGCAGTTGTTGGAAGAAGTCCAACGCTTGACTTGTCTGGCGGTGATTGGAGCGTTTCGGACTACACCGACCGCATCTATGGAGACTTTGTTAGGGATTCCACCTCTTTTTGTGGAGGTGAAAAACCAGGCAATGAAAGCCTGTTATAGAATTAAACAGGCAGGTTTTTGGCAGGGTAAGCGATATGGTCATTCTACCATTTATCGAGAGATGCTTTTAAGGATTCCCATTACAGGTTTCCCTTCTGATAGGAATTTGAAGACTTTTGTCTTTGGTCATTCCTACAGGGTTAGGTTGCCTTCTAGGGAAGATTGGTTAACCCTGGGTCCGTCTGGTGTGATTCCTGAGAATTATCTCCGATGCTACACGGACGGTTCCAGGATGGATGGTTGGTCTGGGGCTGCCGTCTATTTTGAGACAGGAGATCATTTGGTAGCGCTTCTTGGTGAGTGGGCCACCGTTTTCCAGGCTGAAGTTTATGCAATTCTTTGCTGTATTTTGGATGAGAGGGTGCGTAACACTAATTTAAAAGGTGTTTGTATCTGCTCGGATAGCCAGGCTGCGTTGAAGGCGCTTAATTCATGTGTCTTCACTTCCAGATTGGTGTTGGAATGTTCTAGAAGACTGGAAGATCTTTCCTCATTAAAGGATGTGCTTCTGGTCTGGGTTCCAGGTCATATGGGAATTTTTGGGAATGAGGAGGTGGATAGGTTTGCCAAATTAGGTGCCTCTCTCCCTTTCATTGGTCCAGAGCCTGCTGTTGGTGTGTCTTCTGACACATGTTTGTCGGGTTTTCAGACGTGGATGACCTCACAGCACTCATCCTTATGGATGAGTGCAGTGGGTTGTCGGCAGTCTAAAATGCTCATTGGGGGCCCGGACGGAGCTTTGAGTAGTGGGGTCCGATGTCTTTCACGGACCTCCCTCAGGTATCTGGTTGGATTCCTCACTGGGCATTAAGGAGACATCTCCTGGTGGTTTAAGGAGACATCTCTATATAATGGGACTTGTGCCTGACCCTTTTTGTAGAGTTTGTGAAACTGAGGAGGAAACACCCATGCATCTGATGACGACGGATTGTTTGGGTTGTGAGGAGATAAGGTTTAGAACCTTCGGCCGGAATAGGATGTCGGTAGAGGATCTTAAGCTGTGTCCTTTTAAGGTTTTGGTCCGATTTGTTCGGTCTGTTGTGAAACTTAGATGGTTAAAACCTGGGCCTGGATTTTTATTCTAGTCCCTGTGGATGTTATTCTTTAGGGGTAGCTATATGGCCCTGGGGGGCTTTGGATAGCGTAGGGTTTTGCCCTCCCCTTTTGCGAATAATAATA